>JAODAL010034406.1:0-44289 GCA_025379985.1 Phyllomedusa bahiana
AAATTATTAATTTACTAATTTTATCCAAATTATTGGATATGGAACTTGTTCTTAATACTGGGATTTTTTTAACATAAGAAATAATTTTTATATGCATGGATGTAATTTATCTGCATAATGTCTCACAGTATAGTAATTTAGCTTTTGTTAGGAGTCATAAAGAAAAGAACATTATTTTCTCATGACTACAATACATACTGAAACTGTTCCTGACTTAGATGGAAACTTTAAATCTAATTTAGTCAAAAATTGTTATTTGAAACAGAACACTGAGAATTTTCTACAAACCTGTTTTTCTTAGAACTTGTCCCCATAGTAGGGTTTTTAGTCGGTTTTACAGACGGTTTTCAAATCTGTCAACCACCCTTATAGACTTTAATAGAAAATCCTTTCAGCAGTCCCGACTGAACGGATTTTCTGCCGGATGGTTTTTGACACTGGCGGCGTTTGAAAAGCTTAGAACATGTTCATTCTTCTGCCCAGTTTTCAGGCAGAACATGAACATGTCAGTGGTTGATGGGGACGGGGAATCCACAAACCGTCCCCCAAAACCACGTACAAGATGTCAAAATACCGGCCAGATTCTTTAATCAGAATCCAGCCGGTGTTTGCTTACTGCCGTGTGGACGCACCCTTAGGCCCAGTTCACACGGCTTATTTGGCCGCGGATTGGAGCCGTACTGCGCGCCGTATTTGCGCTGCAGTACGACTCCAATCCGTCCCAGTAACTACGGTAATCCACAGTTCTCATAGAGAACTATGGATTCCGTCTCTCCTGCCCGCTTGGCGAATCCGCCGCCGGGGGAGAAAGTGACATGTGAATTATTTATGGCGTGTACGCGCAGTAGATAATGACAGTCTATAGGCCGGGGAGAGCTGCCGACCCCCTCCCCGCCCCCACCCCGCCCCGCTGCACGGCTGCCAGCGTAATTGCGGGGCGAAATCCGTCCCCGCAATTACGCCGGCAATAAGCCGTGTGAACCGGGCCTTAGAGTTGTGGACACATGTATATATCATAGTTCTAGTTTTTCATACCTATATAATTGAGCACTACAAATATAGCTTCCAAAACCTGATTACTACTCAGTCACATTGGTTTTCTTTATAATTATTTAAGTTTCATTTGATGGGATCTAATGTTCAATTTCAGTGAACATAAGTTTAAGAAAGGTCATTCACAAAATTTACTTTACTGTACAGTACCATGTTCTATTTCTATTCATTTTTGATTGCTTTGCTTTTCTGTTGTAGCAGGTTTTAAGAAATATACTATAACTGTTTATATAAAAAATATATAATGATTTTATATTTTTAGTGTATCCAGAAAGCTGTAATATGGGCAGTTAGTAGATTATCCACGTATCCCTGTATGTAGAGCTGTTCTTGATATGGAGCAAGTGAATTTTTATCATTATTTAGTGACTATACACACAGTGTACTTACCACAGGATTAGACAAGGCTGCTGCAAGGAAGCCCATGATGTATGGAGGCTTGGTTGAGAACAGAACCTGCTCCTTCACATTACAGATCATAGATAAATAATAATATCCTGGTTTCCTAGACCTACCACTAGTGGGGAACCTACCACTGGATCATACAACTCCCAATAAGTTTTATGGGGGTTCTTTAAAATACTATCTATTTATCTATCTATCTATTAATCTATCTATATATCAAAAGAAAAACAAATTGCAGCACTAACTCACTTAGTATGGATTAAAAAAGTTTTAAATTTTTTTCACTTTTTGCTTCTATCTATCTATCTATCTATCTATCTATCTCCTATCTATCTATCTATCTATCTCTCTGTCAATCTATCTATCTATCTATCTATCTATCTATCTATCTATCTATTTGTGTGTATACTGTATATCTATATATAAATATATACATGTAACGGCCCAGTCCAGTATTTGTCAGGCGTCAGGAGGTGTGTTGTTGCCGTTAGCAACCCTGGACTATGCGTATTAGGGCCTACATGTTTATTTCCTAGTTTAAGCCTCTCTTGTAGTATATTTAATGAGCAATGTATTTCTGTACTTCTATTTGTGTGATATTCTGTGTGTATTGACCTCTAGTGGTGAAGGTGTTGTTACAGTTTCCATAGCAACCCACTAGGAGATATTGATTGGTCAATTCATATGTCTGTAAAACAAGGGTTAAAGAGAACCTGTCACATAGTTTTTGCCACCCTTGCTGAGGACAGAACAAGCTAGTGACAGACATGCTGTTTCCAGCGCTGTGTCCCTTATTCTGTAAGATGCTGGAGTTTTCGTGTATTTAATGCTCAAATCTGAAGTTTTCAGCCAGAAGAGTAATTCGAAGAGTCCTTCAGAGTGTCAGTTTTTTTCAAACCCGGTCCACCTGAGGCTAGCGCCGCCCACATCAACTGACAAACCTATTACTTTGAATAAGTAGAAACATGTGAATAACTGTCAGTGGGCGGAGCTAGCCTTTGGTGGGTGGAGCTAACACCTGCTCATGAATAAGATTTAAGGGGTAAATGCTCTAAAACTGCTGCATCTTATAGAATAAGGGGCACAGTGCTGGGAACAGCAGGTCTGACTCTAGCTTGTGCTGTCCTTAGAAAGGGGGGCATAACCTATGTGACAGGTTCCCTTTGAGCTTGATCAGAGCTCCTCCCCTTCAACCCATCAGTCTCTAGTGATTAACCAGGGGATAGCTGGCTCCGCTCATACTCTACCCAAGAGGCTGTGGGGGGGGGGTCTAACAGTTGGTCAGTTGGTAATCTGGCTTGGCCAGAGTCACATCTAACCTCCCTGCATCACCTCAGAAGTCCTGCCAGGCCTGAGGTTTAGTCCCCTAACCTGTTCCCAGGCAGCTATAAGGATTAATGCGTGTCCTCCTTGTCTCAGTAGGACATTCTCTGTATTTAGTAATGCCTGCTGTCGGATTGGTGAAGTGTTAGAGGGTCTCCCATTCACCGTCCATGTCTTCCTGGCTTACAAGTCAGTGTGTCCATGCATATCCCTCCTGCTTGTCAGTGAGCGTTTACAACGTCATTTTCTCTCAAGTTTATTCAAGTAACCATTCACACGCACCTTATAAAGGCTGAAAACCGTAAGTCCCTGGGGCAGGTCTGTCTACTTCATTTTGTCTATCTGCTAAGGCTAAATCCATAGTAACCACGGTAACCCCCTCTCTGAAGCTAAGGAGTCTGATGAAGTCTGCATTTACTCAAGACCTTATATACCTGTATCGAACTGTATAAAATGAATCCCTTCAGTAAAATTTTCATCTATTTGCACCATTATTGTGTAAAGACATTTTATTTAAAGAAGTTCCCTTGTGTATATGCTGAGAGGAGAAGGGGCTCCATCACACTCGGACCCCACCGTGACAGAAAGGTTGCAGAAGGTGAGCCCCAAAGTTGCACTACAACACCCAGCAACACCCTCCAGCACAGCAACATCATTATCATCACTCACAGGGTATGACATACACACATCACAAGCGCTGGCAATGACCCAGCAAAGCATCTGCGTGGTCTGTGGGCTCCCTGTCTCAGGGGCCCAGTCACAAGTTTGACCACTGTGACCTCTGTAGTTATGCCGCTGCACTTCAGTCCAGATTTTACATAACTATAATGTATTTTACATTTACTATCATTAAGCAGTTGTCATGTCTGCGCCTGTTCGGGCCCCGAGCAGTCTTCTGTCTCGAAGAAATGATGGAATCTGTGCTTTTGGCCATGATTTGGGAATTTGCTGTTTTCTCAGTCTGAACACTGCCCTGCCAGATTCTGCTATGATTGACAGGTTTCCTACCATACCCGTCTGCTGCTGCTTATTTTGTGCTGTGCAGCAGGTGAATTGAACTCTGTGTGAGTGACAGCTGTCTGCACACTTTGGACCTGGCTCCCTATTTTAGATCCCTCCAGGTTCTTGCTGGATATAGCCTTGGCTTACACTAGTGCACGTTGTTGGTATATCTCTTGCTTCTTTTGGATTACTGATCTTTTACCTGCCTTTTGACTTCGCTTCTGCTTACTGTCATGGTACTATTTGCCCTTCCTGCTGACTTCTCTACTATTGTGTTTGTCTGTCTCGTCTGTTTTGTGTTGCACTTTTTCAGAATAGGGACGGTCACTGACCGCTTAGGGTCGACAAGCAGGTAGGGACAGCCTTGGGGTTCTTAGCCCTAGGGCGCACTATCTGTCTGTCCCTGTATATCTGGGGTCCCTAACAGCAATTTTACACAGAAGCAGTTCTATAAGCATTTTCTAGATTTGCTGCCGATAACAGCAAACTATGGGATTTGGCTGCATTATTCATGTGCTTCACAACAACACAAAAACTGATCTTGGCATTAGACAGGCTGTGAAGAAAAATTCTGTTAGTATTTTTCTAAAGTCCTTTTGCATTTTGTTTTTAGGTGAATAATTACGCTATCATCCTGATATTAGCTGATGTAATATATCCACAGGACACTCTTAAGTTAGGGAATCAGAAAATAAAACATCTATTCACGATAAAGCATCGAGCAGAACAAACATTCCATCCAGGGAATACAAATCTCTCCATGTGCACGGCACAGAGCTGGATGAACATACGCATTTCTCTAATATTACTAATGTGCTAAGCTCTTAAATACCCTATTCTCAGGTTTATGACAGATTCTCACATGAGCCTTTAGCAGATGCTTAGTAAAACGTATGTTTCCAACTTACTGAATATTAATATTATTATTGTTACTGGGATTTTAGTATGTATTTATCTCACTGAATACTTTACGGTCTTTATTTGCCATGTTTGCCTAAAAGTCTTACATTTGGCTGTGAATATACTGATAGGAGAAAAATGTATTATTAGTTTGTAATATGACACAGCTCACATTGAATCCCAGTGTTTTTCTGCTGCTTTAAATAACACAAAAATAACACAAAAACAATGCAAATCCAAAATGTGAGATACTGAATTCAACTCCGCTGCATAAGTATGTTATATTTAGGAGGTTGAAATTTGTGAATTGGAGGGTATAATTGTAGCATAGTACCCTGTCTCTATGAAGCACTTGGTCCCTGTTAGCTTCTATTTCAGTAACCTGATCACTCTGTTATAAAAATGGGTTGTTTCATGAAGAAAACCACTGTCTATGTGTTGTATTAAAACATACAGACCTGACAGAGAGGAGTGCCTTGCTTACCATCCCTCTTCATGAGTTAAAATGTAAAGTTCGCTTTGGTGGACCTAGCCTGTCCATGCATTACATTGATTGGAATTTATTTGAATGGCAACCATGTAATACTATATTTTCACAGTCTAAAGAGTCACTGGAGTCAGGAGGTGGATTCACAGGGTCGCGATTCATGAATATTTGCATTAACTATATCTAAGGAGGCTCCTGGTTTTCACTCTTTAACTCCCATACAGGGATCTGGACTTTGGTACAAAGAACTCCCAGGTCACTACCATTGACATAGTCATCCACAGCAACAGCTGAAATTAAAGTGTGGTACTAGGGGAACAGACAAGAAACAGGGCCACAGACAAACCAGCGGTCAGGTTATACAGGATACTTTTGTTGTTGAGGACAAGCTTATAGTCAGGTAGGAAGCAGACAGATACCGGGCCAGAGTCACAAAACTGGAATCTATATTCAAGAATCACCTTAGAACGCTAGGAAGTACACATTAAGGTTAAGCAAGAGTCCTTTTAAATAGCCACAGGTTGACAGTAGAGATGAGCGATTATAATCAACAAAGTTGAAATCGGCACGATTTTTAGGCTGATCGGAAATGTTCGATCACGCGATATTTTAGGTGACAATCTGCAGATAATCTATTACTAACGCGCCATTTTCGGCGCTTCCTGTCATTTTGGTGGCCAGCAAATTAGCTTAGACCATAGAGCAGGGTGAGCTGGGTGTGCGACGTCATGACTGTGATGTGTATGGTTGTCATTGGCTGGAAAAATCACATGACCTCGTTTTGCATAGAACAGCGTTTCCTGTTAAGTATAAGTCTTACAGTTTCTAACACTAGAGCAAGACGTGTGCTGCGTGTCTCTCAATCCAGCTCAGAGACACATTTCTTCTCTTGATTCATACAGACAACTATGCTTTTAGCTGTGAACATTAGAATATAGGTAGATTAGAGAATTTCAGTTCTTATTTAGTTAGACACAGACTTTTAAAGAAGCATCTAGGGCTGTCCAGCCGCGGGAGGGATGGGGGGAAGGGAGAGTGTATATTGGTGTAGCCCAGACTCGTCTTTGAGCCTGCATTGAAATGGCATTTCTTTTACCACTTTTTGCCCAGCACACCTCGCACCTGAGGTGAAATTGTGTAGCCCAGTTTTTTTCAAATAGCCACGTTGTACTTAAATTTGGATACAGAAATTTTCTAGTAACTGTTGGTGTATTTCATTGGTGCAAAAAACACCTTTTCTTATCCGTATAACTTTTAAATAGCTGTATTGCACTTTGGTGCACCCCAGTTTTGTTCAAAGAGCCACCTTGTACTTAAATTTGGATACAGAAATTTTCTAGTAACTGTTGGTGTATTTCATTGGTGCAAAAACCACCTTTTGTTATCCGTATAACTTTTAAATAGCTGTATTGCACTTTGGTGTGCCCCAGTTTTGTTCAAAGAGCCACCTTGTACTTAAATTTGGACACAGACATTTTCTAGTAACTGTTCTCATGTGTCATTGCTGCAAAAAACTCAATTTCTCATCCGTGTAACTTTTGAATAGTTTTATTGCGCTCGGTGAATCTCAGTTTGGCGCAGATAGCGCACTTGCATGATAGTTTGTTGAAAACTATCAATTCTTAGTTCTACTGGGCAGTTGTAAATCCCTGGGACGGAAGGAAGAACACTGTTGATTTTGTCTTATGGTTCTTCCACCAGACCGCATTTCACAGATATTCGATAGAAACAATTCTGTTTCTAATGCTAGTTGGCTGTTGGAAATTAGAGGGATTTAAGAATAGCTGTGATTTGCCGTCTTTCAATAAGAGACTCTCAAAATCTCTTCCATACCTTTTTAAATTTATATCTTTCTGGACATAGAGCGAAATGCAGGTGGTAAGCGAGCAAAGACGGGTGTAGGACATGGAGGTAGAGGTACGAGAGAAGGTGCTCCTTCCAGTGCTGGCAACAACACGCAAGCCAGAGGATCTTCGGTTGCAGGACCATCAGGCCTGTCATCGCTCGGTCGGTGCCCTGTGAATCTCAGTAACGAACAGCATTGTCAATCTGTTCTTCAGTGGTTAATGCAGCCTGCATCCAGCAGTCTTGCCTCCTCGTCCTCCCAGTCACGGTCACAAATGTCGTCATCATCATCGTCAGCATCCGTCCAGGTTTAAGGGTCATGCTGCGGTCCAGGACAGGGATAGTCAATGTCCAATTCAACTAAAATGGTGGTTCAAAGACTACTTTTCCCGGCACTTTTTTAATCTGTGGGTCAGACAGGTTTAATGGTCATACTGCGGTCCAGGACAGGTATAGTCAATGTCCAGTTCAACTAAAATAGTGGTTCAAAGACTCCTTTTTCCGGCACTTTTTTAATCTGGGGGTCATGCAGGTTTGGGGCTCATGCTGTGGCCCACGACAGGTATAGTCAATGTCCAGTTCAACTAAAATGGTGGTTCAAAGACTCCATTTTCCGTCACTTATTAATCTGTGAGTCAGACAGGTTTAAGGGTCATGCTGCGGTCCAGGACAGGCATAGTCCATGTCCAGTTTAACTAAAATGGTGGTTGAAAGACTCCTTTTTCCGGCACTTTTTAATCTGTTGGTCAGACAGGTTTAAGGGTCATGCTGCGTTCCAGGACAGGGATAGTCAATGTCCAGTTGAAGTAAAATGATGGTTCAAATAATACTGCGTTCTGCCACTTTTTAATTTAAGGATCATGCAGGTTTAAGGGTCATGCTGTGGTACAGGACAGGGATAGTGAATAGTCTGTCAGTTTTTTTCTGTGACTCTTGTTGCCTAATTGTCTTGCCTAAAATATAGCATGTATCCAGTTTCCTGTTTTGGATGTAAATTTAAGCTTCTCCAGCCCTGTTTGGGTGTAAGAATGAAGGTGTTGTTCCTCTCCCATAGACTTTAATGGTCATCGGCGATAATCTGTTATCGACTATCGGATATCATCATGATAATTGCCAATATCGACTATCGACTCGATAACGATAGTTGACACAATCGCTCATCACTAGTTGATAGCAATAGGCCAAAGCAGATTAATTCTAAAAGAACTAGTGTGCGCAAAAAAAAAGAAAATGGTAACCAGGAAAGAAGGTACCAGCACTGCACGCAGCAGCAAGTGGTAGGTGCTCATGCTCATTAAGCCATGCCATTGCATTTAATGTTAGACCTGCAGTGACTTTTCCCTTTAATAACCAGTGATCAATAGGTGAAAGACAAAGTTCTATTAAAAAGGGTTGTCATTATGCATTTTTTTTACTGGATTTGCTTAGCCGATGCCATATTTACAATTTGTATGGTCAGTTACATAATGAAGAAAAATAAAAGTATAAGAACATATTATAATGTAAAGTTTCTAGGGTTCAGGTACCCAGGTCCTATACAATATAAAACTATGACTACACAAGGATGGACATGTTCAGCATGCCCTTATGTTTCAACTTATCTTGGTCCCACAATTGTGTTGAAGCTGCTATGGGGGCACTATTCCAGTGGATCTGCAGCAAAGTCAACATAAACAGTACAAATTATATCTAGCCACAACTTGGCATTCATGGTAGGGAAACACTATAACTGATTGGTTTATAATACCTTATTTCTCCAGTCTGCAATTACTAAATGAGCACCTGCTAGCCACTAGATGTTACATGTTCATTGTGTTTGTTTGCTGGTCTGGAAGCTGCTACCGGTCAAATGTAAAGCACCTCCTAAAATGTATTGCCTCCTATTTTATGTGTATGAAACAATTAGAATGTCATCCTGATATCAGATGATTAAAGCATTGCATTGAGTCTTACTTTCTTCATTACAAATACTACAAAATGATGCTATCTCTAGCACACTACCCATTGTCAAAGAGATAAAATATAGTATTTCATTTATCAGGTTTAAATAACATACAGTGTGCATTAAAGAGAATAAAATATAGCTTTACATTATTTCTCTAGATATATGGAAACTGTGTAGTAAAAATCTAAGATATCAAATTCTGTGCACGAACAAAAACTAATAATGCATAATGCTATTATCTCTGCAAACTCAGAAATCAATATAATGAATGCATATAACGTCTATACCACCAAAGCAATTTTAACTCCAATCAATCCTGGTTACAATGTATTCTCTATTAAAGGGGACATATACTCATAACATTCATTCGTGAAGTTTAAAACTTAAGATGATAAAAAATACTGAACCTCTGTAGACCATAAGTTCAGCGCATCTTTTCATATTTGAATAGCTTATTATTTCATATTGACTTTTCTGTACTTGAAATCTTTAAATGATTATAATACAATTTTGAAGTTTAGTTTTGAACACATTTATTTCAGCCTTCAAACAAATATAAGTGTATTACTAAGTTTAATCACAATTACAATATATCACTTCCAAATTTAAAATTCAGCAGATATAATTAGAGAATAAATTTCATTATGAGTCTAGGGAAAGTAATTATTAGTAATTGTCCCCTAAGATTTTAAGTTCAATCAAATTAATGAATACAGTAGATGCATATCTCATTCTATTTTATTCCTGGCATTCACTCCTGAATTCATCTTTACATTTCTCCACCTTTGTGTTATCCAATAAAAGGAGCATCGGATTCCCAGCCTCAACTCCAAGATTTTGTTCTACATACCATTGCCTAAAAAATCAAAAGCTTACATATTGCCAAGTTCTGAGTTGCTGATTGTGAACTACTTCCCCACTTCTTAACTTTAAGTATAATAGAGAAATGGTTTCATAAAATAGTTCCACGTATGACCAGGTATTTGCATTGCCAAATGCAATGCACCCCTATTCTATTTTTCTCTTCTCACATAGAGTTAGGTCAACAGTGTTTTATTTTTCAGGGAAAAAAATGAGTTACTGCATTGAATTGGCCACTTTGTTTAAGGCACCAGTTTGGGTCCCAGAGACTGGACCTCCACAGATCAGACATTGACATTTAACCCCTTAAGGATGCAGCCAGTTTTGATCTTCCTGACAGAGCCCCATTTTTTAAATGTGACATGTGTCACTTTATGTATGAATAACTTTTTGATACTTTTATCTATCCATTTGATACTTTTACCTATCCATGTGATGACAATGCTTTCTTGTGACATATTGTGCTTTAGGTTAGTAAAATATTGGTCTATACAATCTTTATTTATTTGTGAAAAATTTTGAAATATCAAGCTTGAGAAAGAGGGTGGTTTATGCCCTCAAAACGTCGCACAGGTGTGTGACTGGCTGGTTTACTTCCCTTCACTATTGAATTTGGATAAGGAGGACTTCTCTTGCATTCTTATCCGCAACCGCAGATGTTCTACTAATAACAAGTATCTTACGATTTTGTATTCGTTCTTTTGGATGTAGTAATAAATGATGAATAGCTTTAAGTCTGCAATTGCCCCTAAATAGCCCCATAAATAACTCTGTCTAAGAAACTACAACCCTTAAAGTATTCAAAACAGTACTTATGAAGTTTAGTAATCCATAAGGTGTTTCACAGAAATGAAAACAAAGTGGAGGTAAAATTTCAAAACTTCACTTTTTTGCAGATTTCCAATTTTTATCCATTATTTACTGGAAAACAGTAAATAAGGGCGACATGTATGAATTCTGAGGCTGATAGACCAGTTCTAAATCGCTTTAAGGTAGTATAGACGCCAGATTGTATGAACCTGTTCTTCTGCAGGTCATACATACAGGCGCAGTCTAGTGCCAATACGACAACTGAGGCTCAGGCAGACCACCTTTAACTTGGTCTGGCTGTTCTAACTCTTGTGCACCAAAATTTTGACGTCAAAGAATCATAAATGTGTCTACTTCTACTAATGTGGTCCGACACACCCCCAAAACGACCCAAAACTTTGGCACGCTAAAAAGTGTCTCCAAAGTTTGTAGTACACCTGTTCATAAATCTATAGATCTTGTCTACTACAGCTTTTTGAGGACAGAATTCTGGTGCAGCCCCGTTCATACATGTCGCCCTTATTGTTTTGAACTTTTTACTTTCAAGGTCCACTACAGCTTTAAATGTTAGGCTACCATCATTTTATAGACAATCATCTTGGCTATCTCATACATAGAGTTGACTTGCAACTATTTAGCCTATGCTTAGTTCTGTAGATTCTTGTCATGTAACCTCATTGTTACTGTTTTGCTCCCAGTGGTGAAAAAAATCTTTTCCTTCTTGTATTCTAAAAATAAAAACTTGTTCTCACATTCGCTAATAGCTCAGTGTGTTATTAGGTTGAATCCCAAGCAAAAGGTCAATAGTTCGAATTGAGGAGTAGCCATGAAGAAGATTTCACAAGAAAAGAGAAAACGCATTAACCAGCTCATTGATAGTGGTCTCTTGACCAAGAAAATTGCCAAACTGCATCATGTGAGGTCATGAAAGCTGGAAGAATACAAAATGAAGTCCATCCAAAGCCAAGAGGTGGACTTCCAGGCAAATCAAGTCCATCAGTTCTGGTGTGACAAACATGGCAGTGAAGGTGACTTGTATGCTTCGTAAGAGTGCGATCACAGACATCCATGCAAGCACCATATGACATGCATTACACAAGTCTGAAATTGTGGCTCAAAAAAAGTAGAAGCCTCGACTTCAGTATCATCGTAAGAAGCGCTGGCTCGAGTTTACAACAAAGTATGAGAAGTAGACAGTAGACGTTTGGAAACGGGTAATTTGAAGAGATGAGATTAAAGCTAATAGACTGGGCTCTGATGGGTGCAAATGAGTCTGGAAGAATCAAGGGGAAAGGGGGCTAATGCATCAATAAATTGAAGGAACTGTCAAGTTCGGTGGAAGAAACCTGATGATATGGGGTTGTTTCACAACCAAAAGGGGTGGATACTTGACCATGATTGAAGGTGATCTCAATGCTGAGCTATATGTGAGTATCCTTCAAGATTAGTTACTTTGTACACTCGAGTACTATGGATATGAAAAGGACAACATAGTGTTCCAGCAGGACAATGAGCTGAAGCATATATCAAGATTGGCAAAGAAATGGTTCTTTGACAATGAAGTAGAGTTGCTGGATTAGCCCTCACAGTCTCCAGACCTCATTCCAACCGAACACACGTGTGGGTCGAGTTGGGGAAAAATATACGGTATTCGGACCCGGGTGCGTCGAACATTGGGAACATGTAGAAGAGACCTGGGATCAGATTTTGGATGAGACATGCTTGAATCTGATCCAGAGCCCAGAAGGATTTAGGCAGTATTGAAAGCCAAAGGTGGATTTACAAAATACTAACAAAATTATAAAAATTAAACTTTTAGGAGTAAAATAGTAACAATGCAGTTACATGACAAGAATCTGCATAACTAAACATATGCTAAATCGTTGGAAGTCAAATGAATGTATGAGCCAAAATGACTGTCTATAAAATGATGGTAGTCTCACATTCAAAACTGCAGTGGATGGTGAAATATGGAGCCTGAAAGTCCAAAATACAAAACATTGTTACTCTATTGCTTGCCATATGGTATATTGACATATGGTATATTTGCTCCATGTATAGATGAATTATTTGGTAATTGCATGATATTATTTATAAGGAATTAATACTGTCATGCATAGATCAGCACTTTTGAAAAAGCAAATTTGTCAGCGCTGATTTTCATTGTACAGTATACAGCTGAGGTGATGGATACTATCTATGTGACATACATGTAAAATTAGTGACAGGAACATACTTTTTTTTTCTCTGTACATGTTGCAGTTCACAATGTGGCATGAAAATTGTTGAATGAATCCAGCCCTACTGAGCAAAACGTAACACAGAAGGCCCAAGCCCTGGATGTTTTAGGACCCAAGCAACGCACTGACCATATGCATTTTTATGTATACCATTGATGTAGCTACAGTCAACTTGGATTGTTTTATAATAGCTTTAAAGAGGAAATGAATTATTTATCTGAAAACCTGCTTTCATAGGATATTAAAAGAAAACACATTATGTTAAAATATACCGATATGAACATGCAAGGTCAAGCACAGGGAAATTAAAAGAAGAGTGTAGGGATTAATTACAATCCTCTTCACTGGTTTTTATCCATGCTTTTGCATTACTCTCGGATTTTATTATAGTACCTGGTTCTATTCTAGTCTTATTATTTGAAATTTTAGTTTATTGCATTAAATTTATTCTATTGTTTTAT
Source organism: Phyllomedusa bahiana (assembly GCA_025379985.1). Taxonomy (NCBI): domain Eukaryota; kingdom Metazoa; phylum Chordata; class Amphibia; order Anura; family Hylidae; genus Phyllomedusa; species Phyllomedusa bahiana. The sequence continues at coordinate 13,333 of JAODAL010034406.1, forward strand.
ATTTTCCAGTGTTAAAGTTTGGTATAGTTATTTTCATTAACATGTTGAAGCTTTTGGTGTTAAAAAAAACTGAGGACCAAGTGATTTTAATTATATTGTTCATTGTCATATTACAAGAGCTATAACTTTATTTTTGTTCTGTTGATCTAGCCATACCAGGTCTTGTTAACTTTGAGGCAATTTATATTTTTCAGAGTCAACCTTTAGAGGTACATATAAATTATTGATTACGATTAATTAACTCTTTTTGCAGGACAGAAAAAAAAAGAATGAATTCTGCCACTTTTTTTTGCATTTCAAATTCACTCCATCCACCATACAGTAAACATACTGTAATAGCTTTATTCTATGGGTAAGTACAATTATGGCGATACCATAATTATATAGTTTTTTTTATCACTTTTGCACAACAAAAACACTTTAAATAAAATGCCTGTGTTACGCACAGGAGGGGATCCTCCATGTCAGCCATGAGTTTTGGCATAAGACCCCATTGCAAGGGAACTCCCATGTTGCTATCACTGATGAAATGACCTGCAGTGACAGCTGCTGTGCATGTGTGGTTCAGGTGGGTTAGGCTTAGGCTTAGTCAGATCACTTGTGTAAATTTCAGGGCTGAGGTGGTTAACAATCATAGTTGAGGTCACAGGGTCAGGGCAGGTGGAGTTCAGGCGTAAACAGATCAGGGAAACCGAGGTCAATACCAGAAATCAGAAGCAGGAATGTAAGCCACAAGCAGGTAGACACACCAAAAATCTCGCACCAAAGAGTGGGGAAGGAGTTCTTATACAGGAACAGGTCCCCGAGCATTGGCTCTAGGAAAAGCTGCGTGGTGCTCACTGGTCCTTTAAATGAGGGTGGAGTGTCATGAGGGTGGGAAGTCACAGCAGCAGAACGTTGGAGTGGTGAAAGGGGACATAGGGGCAGCTGAGTCTGCAGGCACCAGCTTTGAAACAAGCCATAGCAGTTTGTGTGACTCAGTATACCAAGACCTACAACATTTTTATTTTTCTGTTGACAGAACTGTATAAGGGCTTGTTTTTTGCAGTATAACTTTTCGTTTTATTGCCACTATTTTGGGGTACTGAAGACTTTTCAATTGCTTTTTATTATGTTTTTTGAAAAGCAAATTAACAAAAAAGTGCTATTTTGGCATTGTTCTTTTATTTATTTTTTTATCCTCTTCTCTATGTGACATAAATAATGTAATAATTTTGACTAAAGCAATACCAATTATGTATAAATTTTGTTTATTCTTTTTATATTCTATAGATAGCGGATATTGTTAGGGACAATGGGAATTTAAATTTTTTTAAAGATTTTTTAAAGATTTTTTTTTAAGTCTTTCTTAAACTTTTTTATTATTATTATTATTTGTAGTCCCAATTCTTGACTTGAACATGCAATCATTAGATTGCTAATATAATACATGGCATTATTTATGTAGGGCATTATTCTATACCTGTCGGTGTAACACTGCCAGGCATCCTACTGGATCCTGCCTCTAGCAGGGCCTAAAAAGCATATGCAGAAGTCAGACCTAAAGACCTTCATTAGGTCCCTGCATTGTCAGACTGGGGTGCCTAGGGCCCACCGGTGGAGTTTATTTTAGGGGCCCACCCTTTAGCTACTGTAAATGACTGTACGTGCCTACTATACATCTTCCTCTTGCTTTTTTCCTTTCTTTTTATGCTTTTTTTGCCTCTTTTATACGCAGTTAAAAAACAACTCCAGGTCCACCATGCTCAGGGGCCCACCGGGGGTTTCCTCTATTCCCTTATGGGCCAGTCCAAGCCTGGGTCCCTGGCTGTCCTATAAAACCATCAGCTCCCTGGGAACACATCGCATGAAGTGCCAATGGGGTAAGAGAAGAAACCCCCTTCCTCTGAAACCACTTGCAGTGGTCACTGTTTACTGTGACATCTAAGGGGTTAAAAATCTCAGGTCTGAGATATGTCCACTTTTTACTATTAGAACAGAGTCCTGGCTGGCATCAGATACTTGAGCCCCTACTTCATCCAGCATAGGACACTGATTTCAGCTCTTCTGCTCCGCTGACAAGACGTATTGTGGTTCTTAAGGGGTTAAAAGTGGCAAAAAATTATTATTAACGCAAAAACATCAAAAGTACAAAACATCAATAACACATTGTATAGTCTGTGGTAAGAAGGCTTTTATGTTTGGCATCAATACTGCGGTTATATGGGTCTAGTATATACACTGACAGATGTCTGAAATAAGAATGAGGATATTTCAAAACATTAAACATTTAAGTATTGCACTATTATACTTCTTTACTGAAACATTTTAACTAAAAGATGCCTTAATAGTCCAAATCAGAGATTAAAAAGCAATTTAAATAGTATAATATAAGAAGAATTTTCTATATTCTCTTTGTAAAAGTATAAATTTTTTAATTTTATTTATATTTTCTCATGTTATAAACAATTTATGTGTGGAATAATGGAGTGGCAACTTGTTCATGAATAACAGATGGTCAATAGTAGTGATGAGCGATTACGTTGACTATCGTCATCAGGTCGATAGTCGATATCGGCAATTATCAAGACAATTTCCGATTGTTCGATAATAGATTATCGCCGATGACCATTAAGTCTATTGGTTCGGAGAGGAACAACACCTTCATTCTTTACAACCCAAACTGGGCTGGAGAGAAGCTGTATTAACATCCAACAAAAAAAGTCAAAGGATACGTGCTACATCTTAGGCAACTCTAGTTAGGGTTTATATAAAAGCCACAGAAAGAAAATCACAGACCATTCTCTATTCCCCTTTCTTTGATACCACTGCCATGACCCTTAAACCTGCATAACCCACAAATTAAATGTGCCAGATGGCAGTTATTATTTGAACCATCCATTTTAATTGAACTGGACATTGACGATAACTGTCCTGGAACGGCAGCTTGACCCATTAAACCCTATCTGACCCCCAGATTAAAAAAGTGCCGGAGAAAAAAGGAGTCTTTGATCCACCATATTTAGGTTTGAACTGGACATTGGACTATCCTGTTCTGTTTACCACAGTATGACCATTAAACCTGTCTGACCAACAGATAAAAAAAGTGCCTGAAAAAAGGAGTGTCTTTGAACCACCCATTTCTAGTTGAAACTGGACCATTGACTATGCCTGGTCTGGATAGCAGTATGACCATTAACATGTCTGGGACCCACAACAGATTAAAAAGTGCCGGATAAAAAAAGGAGTCTTTCAACCACCATTTTAGTTGAAATGGAATTGACTATGCCTGTACAGACCGCCAGTATGACCATTAAACCTGCTTAACCAACAGAATTAAAAAATGTGCCGGAAAAAGAAGTCTTTGAACAACCATTTTTAGTTGAACTGGACATTAAACTATGCCTGTCCTGGGAACACACAGTATTATGACCATTTTATACTTGTCTGACCCACAGATTAAAAAGTGCCGGAAAAAAAAAGGATGTCTAGTCCTCTTCAACCCACCATGTAGTTGAATTGGTATATCATTGACTATATCGGTTTGGGCCACAGCATGAGCCCACAAACTGCATGACCCAGCAAAGTTATATAAAGTGCGGAAAAACAAAAATGAGTATTTCAACCACCAATTTTAGTTGACTGGACTTTCACTATATCTGTCCCTTTAATTCTTTCCTGGGGCCACAGCATTGGAGCCCCAAACCTGCGACTGACCACATATTTAAAAAATTGTGGACCGAAAAAGGAGTCTTTGAACCACCATTTAGTAGTAATCGGAATTGACTATGCCGTCCTGGACCGCAGTATGACCATTAAACTGTCTGACACACAGATTAAAAAGTGCCTGAAAAAAGGAGTCTTTGAAACCCACCATTTTAAGTTGACTGGGACATTGACTATGCCTGTCCTGGTTAGCAGTATGACCCATTATTAAACCGTACTGACACACACAGATTAAAAAGTGACGGGAAAAAGGAGTCTTTCAAACACCATTTTAGTTGAACTCGGACATATGACTTTAACTGTTCTGTACCACAGTATTGTACCATTAAACCTGTTTGACCACAAGATAAAAAGTGCCTGAAAAAGGAGCCTTTGAACCACCATTTTAGTTGACTGGACATGAATATGGCCTGTACTGGACCGCAGTATGACCATAAAACCTGTATGACCAACAGATTAAAAATGCCGGAAAAAAGGAGTCTTTTCAACAACCATTTTAGTTTGACTGGACATATGACTATACTGTTCTGTACCACAGTATGGACCATTAAACCTGTAACTGACCCACATATTAAAAAAGTGCCGGGGAGAAAAGGAGTCTTTGGAACAAACCATTTTAGTTGAACTGGACATTGATATACCTGCATGGACCGCAGTAAGACCATTAAAACCTGTCTGTCAAACAGATTAAAAAGTGCGGAAAAAAGGAGTCTTTGAACCACATTTTAGCTGAATGGAATTCGACCTATACCTGTCCTGGACACGCCAGTATGACCAATAAAACCTGTCTGACCCCAGGGGGAATTTAAATAAAAGTGCCGGAAAAAGGAGTCTTTTAACCACCATTTTAGTTGAAATGGACATTGACATATTACTGTCCTGGTAACTACATCTGTTCAAGTCTTCTGCACCTCCCGCCCTTGCTACAATTCAGAGGGATTATTTGTATCAGCTTATTTTGTACATGCAAGTTTTTTAGTAGTTTAATTCTAGAAAACACATTTTTAAATAGGATGGAATCCCAACCACGTTTTGTTTCTCTTTTTTTAAATGTATTAATGGGTTGTCTCTTACAGTTGAATTGCTAGCTATATTAAAGATATTGACAAAAACAAGTATTTTGCAATATGTGTCCATTAACAGTATCCTACTATTCCTGTTTCTGACCAAGACACCATTCACCCTTGAGCCACCTTTTGACAATTGTGACAAGACAAATTGTATGTCTGTTAGAAACCACATTTTTTAGAATAGGACCTGTAGTTAAAGCTGCAATTTCACAGCAAGAATGCCCCCAAAAATTCAAAACATGAATCCTTGAGCCACTTTTGACAATTGTGAAGAACAAATGTCTGTTAAATAACTAAATTTTTCAGAATAATAGGACCCTGTAGTATAGTATTTGCTGCAATTTCAAAGCAGCATGGCCCAAAAAATTATAAAAAATGACCTTTTTGTTTTCTAGCCCACTGTTAAAAATTTGTGTGAGGGAGAAATGCCACTTAAATGCCAATTTTCTGTTCCAATGAACCAGATTATAGCTGTATCTCACAGCAAACTTGACCACCAAAAAAATTATAAATATGACTTCTCAGCCACTTATAAAATTTGTGATGGAGAAATTCCATTACAAGCCACATTTCTGTCCAAAGGACCATGATTATAGCTGTATCTAACAGCAACATAACCCCCAAGAAAAATATAAATATGACTCTCAGCACTATTAAAAATGGTGATGGAGGAAATGCACTTAGAAGCCACATTTCTGTTCCAAAGGAACCCATAATTATAGCTTGTACTTACAGCAACATGACCTCTAAAACCTTTGTCAATGGAAAAATTCTAAGATTAAGGTAGTAAATGGTAATACGGTTTTGTCTTGAAAAACTTGGTGTCTTTTTACAGTCTCCACACCGCAAAACCAGCTAATTATTCTTTTAGGAACTGAGAATAAAATTGCAGAGAGATATTGATTCATTTTAAAAAAACATTTTTCCAGAGGACCATTTCTATTTGAAGAGGAATGTGAAGTAGACCGGCAACTAATCGGTGACCTCGGCAATTGGGGCCACAACATCATCAGAGATCCATGCCTGATTCATCTTGATCAACATTATCTGTGGAAAGCCGGATGCGTTTGTCTGTAATGACCTCCTCCAGCTGTGCTGAAGGTCCGCTCAGATATGACTCTGGCTGCTGGGCAGGACAACACCTCTATGGCGGGCTAAGCGAGTTTCGGGCCATTCATCCATTTTGGATACCCAGAAGTCATTGGGTCCGAACAGATCCAAAAACATCGGTGTTGAGACGCAGATAGTTGTGCACCATGATCTTAAGCCGGTCTCTGTGTGTTGTATATGTGCCCTGCATTATATGCGTTTGTGAGGTGGTAAATAAAGATTGCCAGATGTCACCCAATAGGCTTTTGCCACAATGCTTGCCTCTGCTTCCGCTGCGGCTACTTGGCACTCTACTGCTGTCACGTCGCTGATGTTGTTCCACCGTGACATTTGAAGAACGTGAAGCGAGAACAGATTCTCCAGTTGATCAATCAGCAAGGTCTCCATTTCCTGCATTTTACTCTCTATTTGGGTGGGGGGAAAAGGAAAGTGCTGAGTTTTGTTTTGTACCGGGATCCAGGAGGGTGGCCACCCAGTAACTGTTGTTCATTTTGAAAGGGCCTTAATGCGAGGATCATGTTGAGGAAATGGAGCACCAAGCACTCATGTGAGAGATGGAGCCTTGATTTCCCAAGCCTCTGGGTCGAGGGCACTAGCAAACTGATCTTCCTCATCTCCTCCTCCGCCTCAAATTCGCCCAACCTCTTTCCAAGGCAGGGACGTCGGTAACGTCGGTGTCTAGAATACCTCCCTTTCCCCCTCCCCCTTCCCCTCGGCACAGCTTCAACACACAGCCCTGACTTGCCTCAGATGATGCACCCTGAGAGCTGAGATCCCCCTTGCACTAGCCCTGGACCCCGAACCACTGCCTAATGAAGACCGATAAAAATGTGAAACTGTCGGGCCTTTGGATTCGAGAGAGAAGGCTCGTGGGCCGCATCTGTGTCCGTCTCCTCCTCCGTCGCTGGCGGGACCTGATGTTTCAGAGTTGTCCAACGATCGTTCCAGAACTAAGATCACCACAATGCTCATGCTGACAAGGGCATTGTCCGCACTGACCATTTGGTGGCTTCTCAAAACTGGCAAGGATCGTGCAGAGCTCTTTCACCTGCCTCCACTCTCTGTGGCTCAACACCCCGAGGTCCGCACCGCTGCTTGTCAATTGCCAAGTGTCACTTCTGTACTTGCGAAAGTGGCATTGGCTCTCCTGCCAGCAATGTTCGAGCATGTGAGGATGGAATTCCAGCGTGTTGCCACATCAACAATGAGTCACGGGGTTTTGACGTGGGAGGCCGAGTCTCGATCGCTGCAACGCACCGTGGTAACGAAGCAGGTGCGAACGGCGGAAGTTGCTAACCTCAGACCTCGAGCCTACCAGCAGGCAGTCCAGACCCGTGTAGCGCTTTAGAAATTTCTGGACGATCGAGGTTCATGACATGTACCAGGCAAGGATGGTGCTCCAGCTCTACCGATCTTAAGGGGGCCACAGAGATTTCGCACCGTGTATCGCACACCACCTTGCCTGGCACAAGGATTCTTGTCACCCAGCCAGCGCACGACTCTCGGTTGCGGAGAGGCTGTCCTCACACCTTACCTGTTGTGTGACGTCTCGCAAGACGATTAAATTCAACACGGCCTGCTTTCTCTAGAGCACGTGATGCCACCAGAGGACCTTGGGGGAAAGAGCCCTGCACCATCCCTTCGGTTTTGAAGAGCGTGCGGCACGAGCCTAGAGCCACCGTCACCACCAGAGACATCCACCCCACTCCCAGTGAGCTGTCAAGAGAAGATATAGCGGCCTTGGCAGTGCTTAACTAGGTCCATGTTGTCGGTGTCAGATGAGGACTTTTCCGGCCACAAATGCAGACACCGCGCTTGAAATTTTAGATGACACGTGCTGCCATGGCAGGACGGCTTTTCTGGCAAAGAAATGCCTGATCCAGCATCTGTATGGGGGACAGCAAGGGTCCATGCATCTATGGCGCAACCCATCCTGTGTCCACCAGAGCGGAAAGTCAACATTCAAGGCCCAAAGCCTGGCAATGCCGACAATTTCAAGGCTTTTGGCTTGGATGAGGTTTGGGTTATAAGTGTTTTCTTCTGCTATCCCAAACATGGAAGACAGAAGGCAGCTGCTGCTCGACTGCCCGCTGTACGGCGTGCAGGTCGTCAACTGGGCGGAAGGGAAAGGGTAAGATGGGGTCACGTTCGGTGGTGCGTTGGTGGTACACGGGCGATCGGTGGAGCTGAAGAGGAGGCTGATCCCTGATCATGGACTCTGAATGACATGGGCAGCGAGGAACAGCTTGGTGGAGTGCGTGAGGAGGAGGAGCGGAGACAGAGGTGTGACATTGTTGGAAGCCCGGCATCAGTGTGGCCTTTTTTGCCAAGTGTTGCATCCCATTTCAACTCATTGCAGTTTCGCTTGCATTTTGACAGACATGTTGTTGGGGTTAAACACCTAAGTATTCTTGCCTCAACTGTATGCTTTACGGGCAAAGGCTGGCATATATGACATCACTGTTGAATCAGAGGCTTGTCATAGAAGGCCCATGCTTGATAGGTCCCAGACCTTTTGACGGCGATAAATGAGGAGCGGGGTTTTCCGATGACCGTTGGCTGACGGAAATCATCTAGCGGACTTCTGCGACCAGCCCTCATCCCTTCTTGAGGCGGGACCCCGTATTGGACACTACACCATCGTCTTCCTCCTCGTCCAGTTGATGAAGCGCTCGCAAGCAAATTCTGAGCTGATCCAAGACCTTTACTGTTGGATCCGTCAATGTCCGTCATCATCCATCATCAACACAGGTGACTTGGTCGTCCCTGACATTCTGCATCCATGAGCTGCGGCTACAACAAAGGCAACTGCAAGGCTTTGCCGACCGCCCGGGATTTTTGCCCGATTGACCCGGACTTCCTTCTCCTCCTCTGATGGCATCAGTAACTGGGCGTCAGATCAGACAAAATCATCCTACTGCCTCTTGATCTTTTAACATGCCTTCTGACCCCAACCGCATTTTGTCGATCAAAAGAGGTCTTCAGAAAAGGATTACTCCACAGTGGTGGGTATCTAATTTGACATTTTGGGCTGCCTTTCGCTTGCATGTTGACGATGCGACTGATGCTGATGACGACATGTGGCCGTGACTGGGAGACGAGGAGGTAAGACTGCTGGACAGTTGCATAACCACTGAAAAAAAAAATAGGCACGCGTTCTTTACTGGAAATTCACAGGCCCTGCCCACGATGACAGCCTGACGGCCCAACCGACATCCACGGCTTGCTTGTTGACGCCAGCACTGGAAGAGACCTTCCTCGAACCTCTCCCACCAGTCCTACCCCCCTCTTTGCTCGCTTACCCCCCTGCATTTCGCCCAAATTTCAAAAAAGAAAAAAAATTTGGAAGGTATGGAAGATTTTTTGGAAAGTCTCTTACTAAAAACGGCAAATCACAGCTATTCAAAAATCCCTCTAATTTCCTACACCAACTGGGATTAGAACTGAAATGTTTTTTGCGAATACCTTTGAAATGCGGTCTGGATAAAACAACAGGTTCCTCCTGGACTGGGAATTATAGTTTTCAAAAAAATACATACAAGTGTCTACTGCGCCAATCTGAGATTAAAAACGGCCCCAAATAAAACTTTTCAAATTTAAAACACATAAGAAATTGGTTTTTTTCAGCAATACCGGAACATTGCAAAAAATTTTTTTACCAAATTCCAACGGGCTTTTTAAAAAAACTGGGGGCCCCCACGTCAAACAGCTATTTAAAAATTTTCAAATAAAAGTTTTTTTTGCCCTATAAAATCCTTCGTATAAAAAAGCTTTTTAAATTTAAAAGGCAATGTTCTAAACAAATGGGTGGCAAAAAAAAAACATATTTTGAAATTTTTTTTAAATATAAAAGGTTTTTTTTTTATAAAAATTTGGGTGAAAAAATTTTTGTAATTAAATTTTTAAGGGGTTATAAAAAAGGGGTTTGGAAAGGAAAAAAAAATATCTGAAATGAAAAAACGGATAATAAAAGATTTTTTTTTTGCCCCTATCAAACACTACGGGATACAAAATTCTGTATTCAAAGAAAGTGCAAGGTGGCTCTAGGGACAAAGCGGGCCTGCCCAAAGGAAAAAAAACACCTATCTAAAATTGTATAGGGAAAATAATGGGTTTTTTTTTGCACCTATCATAAAATACACCTGCGGTGACACAAAATTGTGTTTCAAATTTAAGGAAATGGACTAGAAAAAAGCGCCTTCCAAAGTAAAAAAAAACACCTACGAAAGTAACGGAAAAAAAAATGGATTTTGCACCATCAAATACACCTGCGGTGACGACAAAATTGCTGAAATAAAATTTAAGTGCAAAGTGATCTAGAACAAAGCGGGCCGCCCCAAAAGTGAAAAAACCCCCTATCTGAAATTATACGGATAATAAAAGTGATTTTTTTCACCTTCAAAACACCTGGGGTGACAAAAAATTGCTTTTCAAATTTAAGTGCGGGCGGGCACAACATACAAGTTAATTTTTCCCAAAAAACTGGCCAAAAAGTGTTAAAAAAACCCATTGCAATCAGGTCAAAATTTAAAACACAGTCCTGGGCTGCACAATACACTCTCCTTTAAAGAGCCTGTTGTCTGTCGTTTTTGGGCCGCAGCCCTCCACCCCCCCCCCCCCCCCACGCGGCTGTAAAGGCAGATGCTCCTTTAAAAATTTTCAGCCAAGAAAAAAAATCTGCAAAACTCTAAACTACCTAAGTTCTAATGTTCACAAACAAAAGCATAGATTCTTTTGGTGAACAAAAAAACAGTTTTTCTGAGCGTTTTTTCAAACCCGAGCACACTTCCCCGCTCTTTTGAGACACAGACACACACTATCAGAACAGGGAAGGCTGTTCTATTAAAAACGAGGTCATGTGATTTTTCCAGCCAAACGCAACCATACACATCCCCTTCATGAGTCACACACCCAGCTCAAACCCCTCTATTCGTAAGCTGATTTCTGGCCGCCAAAAAAGACAGGAAGCTTGAAAAAGGCGCGATATTTTAAAAAATTTTGCCAGATTTTAACCCAAATATCGGTGATCAAAAAATCTTCACATAAAACTGTGCCGATTCAACTTTTCATAATAAAAAGCTCAACACTATTACCCATTAAAACCCAAACAAGCGCCCCTTTCATTTCATAAGGCTCGGAAAAATAAAAGGGCGCTCTGATTGGTTTTCTATGGAACAAAATGAGTTTTTGACCCAGACATTTTTCATACATGGCCCCAAGTCCCTTCAGACCCGTAATCTCCTCCTAGCAAATCTCCTATAGAGAAATGCCACACTTATTGAATTTGTATCCACAGTATGTGCCTTGCTTGAAGTGCCTCTACCAAGAGAAGGGTTTCTGAGTTCTGCAAGGAGTGTAAGTGTATTCTTGCTACACCATCTTCTTTTGGGAGGTGGTCACCACTAGGCTCTGAGTTGTTTACAAAACTTGTGCCCCCACTTATGCTGTATCTATCATCAGCAACAATAAAGTGGCACAGAATTGGTATTGGGAAGATATAGGACACTAAATACAAGAACAATAACAGGACAGAAAGTAGCAAATGGGCATAGAAATTAGTGTCTATATTGTCCATTTACCACTCACTGCATGTCTGGCGCCCTTTTGTTTAGTGTCCACTAAATTTCATTTACTACCCATTATTCCATTAACTACCCCTTTACCACCCTTCTGTCACAAAAGGGTACCGACATTGCAATAAGCATAAAATGGACATTGAGAAGGGGCTATTTACCCACTCCACAAGTCTAAGAGCTCCTGGCAGGAAAGAAATATTTAGTGGAAATTCAGATGGCCATGGGCTTTTTGGGAGAAGTCCTCAGTGGTAATCTGCATCCAGAATTTTTGTTGTGATGCTAACCAGATGCTGAGATGAAGAGTCTGATTCAATGCTAAAATCAGATACTGGTTATTGGGTGAATGGGGAGAGGTTAGTTTCATTTTTTTTCATTTTAATTAATTGGGGGGTCTGCTTATGCTTACATATCTTCTTATCTGAGTGGGGGTTAATTGCCTAAAAGGGAGGATCTAACTACCCATCTGCCAGCCTAATTTTGAGGGTAATCCACTAAATACCAGTTATAGGTTGTACTTAAATAATATATGGGAACAGGGGGCGATCGACCATACAGGTTTTGGATACAAATGAAGACTACAGCTGTAAGCACAAAAAGGGGACATGAAACTTTTTTGAGTCTTATAACTAACAGCAATTCTATTATTTAGTGGTACTGTTACTGCATGGGGCAATAAGACGGGCAGTATTACTGTTTTGGGCACTATGAACTGAAATTTGTATAGAGGTGGGGAATAGGTAAGGGAGTCTTATCTTTTGTGTGAAACATTCTGCAGAGATGAGTCAAGACTGGAAGAAGTAATTATGGTGGTGTGGACCAGATGGAGAAGAAAAAGGATAGACATTGAATTAAATCAGAGAAGATTTCACCTGTGGGTCACTGGATATAACTGCACTCACTCACTTATGCAATCTGCAGTTCGTGTGTACTACTAGTATCTACCACTATATGGTCACCTTATGGCTGGAACATTGGTCTTTGCATACTGCCCTTTATTCTATATCAGTATAGTTGTATTATTCATTCACTATGGGATGATAATATCTAATAATGTCCTGGCTGTATCCTTATAGTGGTATTATAGTTTCTTATTCTTTGTATAGTGGGTTTTGTACTTTAACAGTATGATAGTAATATGTATGGTAAGATATTATTCTTTACATGACATTATTTGGTAACTGTATGACTGTATTATTTAGCAATAATAGTTAAAGGGGATGCATCCTATCACTTCCTGGTCAGACTGTCTGTAATTAGCATACAAGCTCCTTGCATTCACTCCTTGTATTCAACTCTGTGTTTTCAGTCTGCTAATTAGTTAAGATTAGCTTAGAAGCTCTCTGAAACTGCTAGCAGGAGATTTAATCTAAAGTAAACAGCAGTAATTACAAGTTTTTGTCGGAACGATCAGATAAAAACAAGCTTTTTACTGCAGGCCAGCACAGAGCTGCCTCAACCTGTGTGATGATGTCACTCCCTGCTATCACATAGAAAAAACAGCAGGGGGAAAAGGAGTAAACAGGTTGGTTACTGGGGCAACAGAAAGAGCCAGCGAGGTGATAAAATCACTTGTAGCTCCTTAACAAAAAAAGATGAACAAAGCAATATATTTGGAAAACGTCTTCATTTAGTGTTCCCTACATTTTGAAAGCTATTCTTTGTAGCGAGACAACCCCTTTAATATTTTTTGTCAGGGAGCTCCATTCAAGAGCTTGCTATAGGGTCAAGCTTTTTTATTATGCCTCTGCTTAAGTACAGCGTCTGATGCTCAGCTATTCTTCTTTTCATGCAAATGGGAAGGTGGGGGTCTTGGTGGTTAGCAATTGGTGGGGGTCTTGGGTTAAAACCCCACTGATATTACACTTATATTACACTGATATTATACTTAGACTATTACGTTAGATCAAATGAAATTTAGTTGTGCTATAAACTAATCTGTGTTGTTATTATTATTATTATTATTGCACACACAGGTGATTAGCTGAAGAGACAACTCCATTGAGGTTCATTATGTTTCTTCTCCCTTATGTAAAGTGAGGCCTTTATAAATCTGAAAGCAGACTCATGGTTAGAAAGACTGTAAAATGGCCAGTCATTGACAGCCCTTATATATCAAAAGTTTTATTTCATTCTGTCATGATCTGAATGGATTTTTGTGGTCCATCTATCAAATTCATGAACTTCATACTTGTTTTTAATTGCTGAGACATCCCAAGAGCTCAAGATCTTAGTTTCTGGTAATATATGATATCCATGCACATGTAGCCCTGTAATTATAATAAGACTGGACCAGTCTGAATGCAACTTGGAACAGGAAATATGACTTTTTCGTTGGGACAAATTTATTCTTGCCTTTTGGATTCCAAAGTCTTCATCCAGCAGGGAAACAAAAGATAAAAAAATTCCAATTTCACCCTTCCTCTATACATATCTTCCCCACCCTTGGTTGAACTTTATGGTCATATATCTTTTTTCAACCATACTAACTATGTAACTATATTCATATTTCTTTAACACATTAAGCTTGTCTCTGACTTTTGTTCAAGACACAAATCTCAATGTAAATGGTACCTTTAGCTGAAATCAACATGGAGGAGAACAAGGAGTTGGTCTACCCCCCATACAGAGATTCCCTCTAATTCAGACCATCTGCTTTTCTTACATGACACTTAGTAGAATGAATGTACTAATGATTTTGTGCCAGTTTTCTAGTGGGGAAAATGCTACTTTTGTCACACACCTGTTTTGAAACTTTTTTCATCTGTGCAGCACCTTCACCGTAGTTTTTGTGGGATAGGATAGAGCCCCCTGCAGTATGACAAATGTAAAATAATTTACACAAAAAATTTGCATAAATTGTAGCATACATGACTGCAGTACATAAAGCACCAGTACTATTACAATACGTGTTTGCAGTCAGAACTTTGACACATGGATATGTGTTTGCACATTATAGCAAACACATGCACCTCAGATGCAGGGGCACAGCAAGGGGGTATAGGTGGCATGTGCAACCAGTACTGGAGCTTCACTTCTGCAGAGCCATAGATTACAGATCACTGTTCTAAATCTTGTAAATCCCTTAAGCCATGCACTAAGAGTAAGGAGTATATAACTTGAAAAAATCATAAAATTTAAGTAATGGAATTATTGCCATTTAATTTAAACGGGTTGGCTCTTTCAAGGTGTTGGGGGCATATTGCTAGGATACCCCAAAGTCCAATCAGCAATCTTTTGCTTTTGATTGCTACCCCTGCCAATTGTCGAGATGTAGCAGTAGTGGCACTGTAAAAGTACATCGCCACTTTCATCTACTGCTGGCTAGAAATGTGCCAGTTAAGTATGGAATGAGACAACTCCTTTAAGTTTATAACTCCCATATACACATATATATTTTTATAGCATCCTTACCAAGTACCAAACAAAAAAAACCACCAAAAAGACAGAGGGCGACATCTATGTAACTTGGCGCCTACACACCAGAAACAAAAAAAAAATAGATAAAAGGACAGAATAATACTACGAGTATGAATGAAAGTATAAAAGCGGCAACTACTATGTCAGGTTTTGCAAACCAACGTTGGCGTACTAAAATGTGATCAAACCAGGAGCACATTGCGGCAAGTATGGGCTGAACTCATCTTTACATGACTCTATAAACAATGAGGCGGCAATTTTTTGGTGCTATATTCGCCAAAAAAATGGCACAGGCGAGTTCATAGATTTTGTCCAGAGTTCTTAGAGCTTCAAGTATCGGTAGTTAAATAAACAAGGTAAAAAAAAGAACAAACAACTAAAACAAAAAGTAAAAATTAAAGGTTCCGACTTTCATTGAAGATATTATATAGCTGGAAAAGGTTTTACTGGTTTTGTTAAATTTTTTAACATTTTGGAATTTTTAGTTTGCAGTCACTTTCATTCTGTAGCACTGGCTACCTCTTTTTTCTTTATGCAGCACAGCATATTGGAAGATCAGTGCTTAAAATCTGATTCACAAATAAGAAGCCTATAAAAATTTAAATCTGGCTTAATACATCTGAGGCACCAGAAAAAGTGGTACTTACTGCTTCATCAACGTGGAAAAGGATGGCAATGTAGACATTAGGAGCAGGCATGTATATACGGGGCTGCGCCAGAAGTCTGGAGTTTTTTCACCCCGAACACTAGCCCTGTTCGCTTTATTTTTAATCAGGCGCTCTCCAATATCAGGCGCATTACAGAGCACCATCGGCACTTTGTAATGCGCCTGAGATCGGGGGGCATGTGCTGAAGGCGTGTTGCACTGCAACCGTACGAAGCTACACATTTATATATTTAGTACGGCAAATCCAGGCACATTACTGCTGGAACAGATAGAGCCCTTTAAACGTGGTTTACCTGAGCTAGAAGTGTCCGCTAGATAGTTAGAAAACGCTAAATCTATGACCCACAGTAGAATAGGTTCATAGATTCAGGCGCATTCTATACTACTAATGCGCGCAACAATTGGCGTCTGAGTGCCAAAATACATACATGTTGCCCCTAGATACATAGAACAGCAGCTAGGAGAAAGTGTCAAAGGTGCTCTAAAGTAGTGACACCATTGTATGATTGTGATGGATTTTACATTAGTGCACATTATAATATCCCCCTGTAGGTGATGGACCTTCTGCTATTCGCTCACTCTAGACAGTCTAGTGTCATCACACTAAGTCTAGGTTATAGATATTGTTGGAGAGGCCATCTGGTATTTATAAACTACAGTAGAAGGTTTTTGTATTTATTATTATTTTAATTTAAAAAGATATTGTTAACGTCCATTAGATCGTAGAAGTGCCTTAACAGGTTGATATATAATCTCTCATTAGGCCCTCATGTAGTGACTAGATAAACGCCCGTAACGACCTTGGGGCGAATCCATACGTCAGGTCGTTGGGGGCTTAAACGCCCTGGAAGTATGAGTGATACGATACATGAGGATCGCGCAAACTCTAAACAGAGTTGCGCGATCGTCGCGGGTTGTCAAGCTTGTATATTACAGCTGACATCCCGGCACCCATCGGCCCCCCGACCCCGTTCGCTCTGTAGGGGGGCGATAACCCCGTAATTAATCGCTACACATATCCTGTCGCAATAACTCAGAGAACGCAGGAGGATATCGCTCCTCCTCTTCCTCTGTCGGCGGCAGCCAGCGCACGGATCGGGCGATCCGTGCGGCTCCTGTCCACCTTACAGACAACCACGGAGAGCAGAAGAATGCCTCACGGGTTGATCTGTGAGACGATCACGAC
This sequence comes from Phyllomedusa bahiana, assembly GCA_025379985.1. Taxonomy (NCBI): domain Eukaryota; kingdom Metazoa; phylum Chordata; class Amphibia; order Anura; family Hylidae; genus Phyllomedusa; species Phyllomedusa bahiana. Next base: position 30,064 of record JAODAL010034406.1, read on the forward strand.
GCTCCGTACCGTTGCCCTGTTGTTCTACGCCCGGCATCTCGTGACTACAGTTGGTCCAAAGGAACCATTCCCATAGCAACAAGCCCGATATGCACTGAACTGCCTATTGATGGAAGATCTAAAGAACTCTCCTTCAAATCCCCTAAGGGTAAAAGAAAAATAAAAATGGTGAAGAAAGTGAAAAAAATAAAAAAAAGTGAAAAAACAAGTAAAACACAAACACGAAAATAAAATAAAAATACGTACAGCCGCCCTTTTCCCCCTTTACAAACGCCTAATCGCCCCCAAAAAAATCAAAAATAAAATAAATGTACCCATATTTTGGTATCCCCAGCGTGCGTAATGAGGACCTGCCCGTATAAAATCTTCCATGTTAATTACCCCCGTACGGTAACGCCGTAAAAAAAAAAAAAAAAAAAAACAAAACAATCATAAATTAAGATAATTGTTCATACCCGCAGCAACATAAAATGGAATAAAAAAGCGATCAAAAAACTCCTATAAAAACCCAAATTTGTACCAATTAAAATGTCAGTTCATCCCGTCAATAAAAAAAAGTCCTTAACAGCTTGTAAACAGAAAAATAAAAATGTATAGCTCATCCAAAGATATCGATGCATTAAATATTGTTTATAACAACACTAAAAACACTTTTCTTCTCTCTCTTTTTTAGAATTTAAAGTGCTTCAAACATAAAAAAAACTTATATAACTAGGGAATTGCCATAATCGTAGCGACCCCAAAAGAGTAAAGTAACCTATCACGGATACTGCGACGTGTAGCCCTGTATAAAAAATAAAAATAAAAACACAACTAGGAATGCAGTATTTTCTTCACCCTAGGCCTCCCACAAAAATGGATTAAAAGCAACAAAAAGCCTTGTCCCCCCAAAAATGATACTAATAAAAATGTCAACTCCTCTCGCTAAAAACAAGTCCCCTACACCAGTTCCAAAACATAAAAATTTAAAGTTTATGGCTCTCAAATATGTGAGATGCAAAAACGTAATTTACCTTTTGAATAAAATTGTTTTTATTGTATATCAAAGCAGTAAAACATAAAAAAACATACAATTGGGTATCGGTAGAATCGTATTGCGACCGGCTGAGTAAAGCTACCATGTCATATAAACCGTACAGTGACCGCTATAAAAAATAAAAAACACTAACCAAGATTGGTGTATTTTGTCAAAACATCTCACAAAAACCTTAATAAAAAGTGAACATAAGCATCATAGCACCACAAACATGGTACCACCTAAAAAACCTTCAACTCATCCTCGCAAAAAACAAGCCCATACACACTCTGCACACAAAGCAAAATAAAAAAGTTATGTGCTGTTCAGAATAGATAAATAAAAACAGCAATTTTTAAATACAAAATTCTAACTGATTAAAAGTTAATAAAACAGAAAACGAACTATATAAAATGTAATAACATTAGTAAGTTGGTACCGACCCCAATAGTAAAAGTTATCACATCACTTTACACTGCACTGTGAATGCTGTAAAATTGAAACTCAAAAAAACAATGACATGAGACTGCGTTTTTCCCCCCATTTTACAATTGCCCAATGTTATGAAAAAAACTATGGAACACCTGAGTTCCTAAAATGCAGAATACACCCCTAAGATGAGATACCCTGCAGGTGTTTTGAACCAAAGGGGGCCGACTTTCTGAAATGTTACGCCTGTTCTGCTACATTGGGCTTGGCCCAAAAAAAAATTTTGCGTACATGGGCCCCACCAAAATCTGCGTTCCAAAAGCCAAAATAACTCTCCCCTCCCGTTTTACGCCCTGCCATGTGGGGGCCGGAGGGGGCCCCCCCCCACACAGCCTTTACACCTCACATTAAGGCGGTATTGCCAAGACATTTGTAAAAAATTGCTTAACAAAGTTTTTAAACGGTATCTTTTTTTCCCAGGATTCCATTGGTAATGTAAACAATTTAACAAAAAATTGCAGATTATAGGAAAAATTTTTTTTTCTTACTATCCCAGCTAATGCTAAAAAAAATTTGGTGAATCACCTGTGGGAGTCTATAAACTCACATGCACCCCTGGATAAATTCCGTAAGGTGGTAGTTTTTTTCCAATATGTGGTCTATTTAGAGTGTGTTTAATAAGTGTTAGCACCATTAGGGTGTCCCCCAAACCTGAATGGCGCCTAATAAAATCGTATTGAAAATGAGACCTCAGAGTCCGTAGGAGCTCCACCCTATTCATCGGGGGCCTTATGGTTGATGCCAAATACTGCACGTAGCCCAATATGGGATATCTCTAAAAACGCAGACCGAGGGAAATGAAATTAAGTTGCAGTTTACGCTACACAAATACCGTATTCCAGTGAATAAATGATAAATATTGAAAATCTGCACAAAAAAGTGAAATTTCTTTGAATTTCACCACCTCTTTGCTTAAATTTCTGTGAAAAATCTAAAGGGTTATCAAACTTCCAAATAGTGTTTGTAAATACATTAAGGGGGTCTAATTTCTTATATGGGCATTATTATAAGGGTGTATCTATCATAGCGAAGGAGGCCCCTCAATAGCCTCGTAAGAACTGGAGTGGTCCCTAAAAAAATGTATATGTGCAAATTTCTGACAAATTGTGATAAAATACTGACTAAAATTTCTAAGCCCTCTATGTCGTAAAAAAAAAAGAGACATTTAAAAATGAATGCCAACCTATAATGGACATAATGGTAGATGCTATAAAAAACTATTTTGTGGTAGAATAATATCTGTCCTTGCACGCAGAAATTTTGCAACTTTCCATCGCTAATTTTTCCAAATATTCATGAAATTTTGATATTTTTCACAAACAAACAAGGATTTGTATGGTTAAAAATTTCAAACTAACTTAAAGCAAAATGTGTCAAGAGAAAACAATCTCTAAACACATGGTAGGTAAAAGTTCAAAGATTATTCTCACATAATTGACACAAGAGCATATTTACAAAAATAGGGCTGGGTCAGGAAGGCCAAAACAGGCAGGGTCCTTAAGGGGTTAAAATACAGTAGAATACAGAACTATATTGCCCACCATATGGCAGGAATAAATGTTTCTAGAAGAGAAGTAGGCTCAGCATCATGCATCAAATGGAGCCTACCAAATCAAGTAGGATATGTGTAATCAACAGGGCTCTGACCACTATCAGAGCCACTTCCTAATGGAATGGAGTTGCTAGGAAAGGGTCAAACAGGCATCCTCCAAAAATAATCTGAGCAGTGTTGACAGAAGCCAAAAGAGCATAGCATTTTGAGTGTCACTTTTACTTTGCTCTTGCTTTTGCAATGTTCAGATTCCTACCACATTTATACATTGGAAGTCTATCCTAGTAATAGGCCATCAGTCTTAAGTAAATCTTTCACAAATTCACAAAATATTTTTTTTTATTTTGTAGGTGAAAATGAAGAATTGTGACAACTCTACAGTGACTGCGTCCATTATCCCTCTGCAGATCCACACTCTGGAACATGTGTATATTATTTTTTTATGTTTTTGTTCATGTATTTGTTTGCTGTAGTTGAAAAACCTACTCATCATTTTACTGGTCTCTGCTGTCTCAGCTTCACACCCCAATGTACTTCTTCTTATGCAACCTGTCCATTGTGGACGCCACTTACCTTTCTGCTGTTTTTCCAAATTTGTTATCTATTATTATAACAACAGATAAGATTTCTTTTCCAGGCTGTATCACACAAATGTATTTCTATTTATTTTGTGCAGATGAAGAGATTTTTCTCCTGACCTGTATGGCTTATGACCGTTATGTGGCAGTTTGTTCCCCATTACATTATCCTTTAGTGATGAGCAAAAAAATGTGCATAATAATGGCAGCCGTCTTTTTACTTACAAGCACCCTAAATTCACTGATGTATACATTGCTCACACATAGTCTGTCATTGTGCCGTTCTCATGAAATCAACCACTTTCTGTGTGAGATAAGGGCATTAATGAGCCTCTCTGACAGCGACACTACAAGTCTAGAAATGGTTTTGTTCATTGAGGACATATGCCTGGTGTTTTTTTCGTTTTTATTTATTATCTTCTCCTACCTGCGCATTATTTCCTCTATTTTGAAGATCCGTTCTCTCAAAGGTCGATGTAAAACCTTCTCTAGCTGCTCATCCCATCTGACTACTGTTATTTTATTCTATGGACCACTCTTATTTTTGTACATGAAATCAGAACATTCTCCAGATTAAGACAAGCTTATTTCATTGCTCTATGTAGCTGCTTTTCCAATGTTAAACCCATTTGTATATAGCATGAGGAACAAGGAAGTATTAGGAGCCATAAGAAAAGTAATAAATATCAAAAGGATCAGATTCTAGAGTATGGCTACAAATTCCCAATTTTTTTCTAAATATTTTAGGGTGCTTTCACACGGAGTGTTTTTTGGTGCGTTTTTTATGCATTTTTTTTGTGCAGAAAAGCACAGCAATTAGGGTACTTTGATATGGTGCATTTTTGGTGTGTTTTTTTCTGAAATGCAGAGCATTAATTACTGTGCATTTCTGAAAAAATGCACAAAAAACACACCAAAAATGCACCATGTGAAGGCACCCTTAATGCTGTACATTTCTGCACAAAAAGCACATAAAAAACGCATCAAAAAACGCTCCATGTGAAAGCAACCTTTGGCACAATTATCTGCATATAGATGTTGTTATTTAATATGACAGAGATTAGATCACAGTCCATAAGATAAGAGGACTTTAATTTTATTTCAGGCAGCTTGCATTTTGATGTCCTTGCAATGTATTTGAAAACCCTGACCATGGGTGAAGTGATTGAAAATGGAAAATATAGATTTAGAGCTTAGGGACAAGTCTAATAATAGTCCTTCTTAGAAGACATGGAGGTATTGGGATAGAGATTGAAAAAAAATTATTTATGATAATAGCAGGGGTATTTATCAAATTTTAGTCATCTATATTCAGTCGTGCTGTCATATTCCACAGTGCTGTATAGAGATTGTCCAAAATAACCTTTCAGTATGTTTATGGACTGTGGGAGGAAAGAATCCATGCAAACACAGGCAGAACATTCAAATTCCAATCATAACTTGGATTTGAACCCAGGACTCAATACAAGACAACAGTGCTCTCCACAGAAGCACCGTGCTGTTCATATATGCCCATATAGTTCCGCTCCACTTCTGCCTCATTATGGATGTTTTCAGTTACATAAAAATGCCCCCGCAAAAGTAATTTTTGACCTTGTGGGGGCACAATATATAAAATAAAATTATTAAAAAAGCACACATACAAAAAATAAAATTGTATTTAGAAAAAGGAACAGCCCAAACTGCAACTTTTAGCTCCACCCCAACGACCCTAAAACTTTAAATCCAACTTTATATAAAAAATCATGAAGGAAAGGACACAAAAGTACAAGACCTAAACGATAATCTAGCCACTTTTTTTTGCTGTTGAAAAAATCAAAATCTAATATAAAAATGACAAAACAAAGCCTAATGTGTCACAGAAAAAAAATAGTAGAATAACCAAGTGTGGAAAAACATTAAGGCATCAAACCTGTATGTGCTAAGAAATAGGAAAATGTGTCTGGTCAAGAAGGAGGGTAAACGGCCGGGTCCGGAACTAGTTAAACCAGAACATGCCAACTCACCGTTTGTTGCGGGGGAGGGTCCCGCTAAGTGGGTCCCCTCCCGCCCTCCGGGGGCAGTTGGCATCCTCCCGCCCCTGCTGGCGTCGGGTTTCCTTTAACATTACCGCATGCGCAAGAGTAGCGCTGGTGCGCATACTTCTTGCGCCGCGGACCGCTCCTAACAGGCGGTGAAGCGGCCGCAGCGGCCGCGTTCACCCCCCGACGGTCTCACTGTGCAGGGAGGAGGCAGGCAGGGATCGCTCCCTCCTCCCTCCTCTCCCTGTATGTAACGGCGTCCTGTGCGCGCCGCACATACAGTTCAGCGGCCAGGGGAAGTGAAACTCGCGGCTGCCATGGGAGTGACGCTCAGGCCTGCATACTCACATCCCCCGTGCGCCGCTGAGGAGATCTGGAGCAGGAGACTGGCCTAGCCGCTGCATGAGCCTGGTAGGTTAAGGTGATTTTATTATTTTCTTATTTTATTAGCTTTATGGGGGCCTAACCTGGTAACAGAGAGGGCAACTACCATGGCACAATGGCGGTGCATCACCTGGCTACAAAGTGGGCACTATGGCCACAAAGGGCACTATCTGGCAAGCAGAGTGGGCCCTACCTGGCAACAGAGGGGGCGCACTACCTTGGCAACAAAAGGGGGCACACTGGCACAAAGGGCAACAACCTGGCAACAAAGGGGGCACTACCTGTCAACAAAGGGGTGCACTACCTGCAAAAAGACGGTGGCGGCCACGACCTGGCTAACAGAGGGGCACTACCTGGCTAACAGAGGGGGGCACAACCAGCTAACAGAGGGCACTACCTGGCAACAGAGGGTCACTACCTGGCAACAATGGGCACTACCTGGCGCAAACAAAGGGTGCACTACCTGAGCTAACATGATTGGAGGCACTACGTGCTACAGAGTGCACTACCTGGCAACAATGGGGGCACTACCTGGCAACAATGGGCACAACCAGGCAACCATGGGGGGAACTACCTTGGCAACCAATGGGGCACTAACCTGCAACCACTGGGGCACTACCTGGAAACCAATGGGGGCACTACCATGGCTAACAGAACTGGTACACTACCAGCAAACAATGGGGCACTACTTGAGCTAACGAAAGGGGGCACTACTTGGCTAACTAATGGGGGGCACTACTTGGCTAAACGATTGGGCACTACTTGGCTAACATGCTATGGGGACACTACCTTGGCTAACAAATGGGGGCACTACCTGGCTAACAGAGGGGGGCACTCCCCTGGCTAAAAGATGGGGCACTACCGGGCAAAAGATGGGGAAATTTACCTGGCAACAAGGGGGCACTCCTAAACCCAAAATGGGGGCAATACCGGGGAAACCCAAATGGGGGCACTACCGGCAAAAATGGGGGAAACTACCGGCTAACAGATGGGAAATACCTGGCAAACAATGGGGGCACCTCCCGGGCTAAAAAAAAGGGGGGGGCATCCCCCTGGCTAAAAATTTTTGGCTTTACCTGGCTACAGGGGGGGGCTTTCTACTTGGCTAAAAAGGGGGATCTACCAGCCTGAAAGGGGGAAATACCTTTTAGGGGGCTACTACCTGGTAAAAGGGGCTTTCCCCTGGCTTTTCCCAAACCCGGGTTATGCATTAGGTGGAGTGGGTGGGGGCTTTTTAAAGGGGGCGGGGGAAATCCCGACAAGAGGGGCGTGTCCATGAAAATTTTTTTTGCCGGGGCCCCTACGCCGCCGCCCACTAGAATCTCCTGTTTTTTCCCACTTTCAAAGTTGGCAACTATGGGTTAAACACAACTTGATTGAAGCAGCTGAGTGCAGACAATCAACAAAAAGAGAGAGATGTACATAGAAATAAAGTAGTGCTCAATCGGAAAGAGGTAAGGCTCGGTGCACTCTGCATTTGACCATCCGTCAAAATGTATATGTATGCCAAATGTGCAATGTTGGGCGCATACGTTTGACATCTATTTTTTTTTTCTTTTTTTTTTTTTTTCAGTTTTTTTTTTTGTTTTTCCCCTGCAGTTTGTTTGGGGTGGGTTTGTTCATATTTTTTCCCCCGGGAAAAAGGAAGCAAAATATCCACGGCACTCACCAGTATGTAAAATCTTCTTTTATTATAGCAACTTGTTACACCCGAGGGGCATGATATAGGATATGTCCTCACAGGAAAAGGCGATGGCCATTTCGGGCACAAACACGCTTCCTCTAGGCCTCATGGAGATCACGTGAACACATCTTTGAATCCCCTAGGTGTGTCAATCAACTTCCCAATACAGACAACTCCAATACCCGTTGTAACAACCCCAAATTAAAATTTAAAAAAAAAAAAACATCTTTAGAAAAAAATTGTGGACTATAAAATGGGGAAAAATTATTACAAATCATTCATCCAAATTTTTCCCCCAAACGCCTCCGTTCTCAAAATCTACTCTGCCTCGCACCGTAGTAGCTAGGTATGACGATCCAAGCCGTCACTAGATGCAATAATCTGCTGTAGGCCTGCAAACCGAATGTCTGTTACAACGTTATTATGCACTTTCCCGAATATGCCCTAAAAAGCGGGGGGGCCCCCGTTCCCAGTTTTTCCGGGTAAATTTATGGGTTTTCCCCAATGCTTTTTAAAGAGGGGTCTAATAGTTTTACCGATATAATATAGTCCGCACCCACACCACATCACATAAACAAGAAAGTTCGATCTGCCTGTATAAACTGGGAGTTGTTATTTTTGTAAGCATATGGATATTAGTTCAGTGCTGAAAATGGGTGATGTTGAGCTTAAGGTTAACTTAAGCTCAACATCACCCATTTTCAGCACTGGCCCTAAAATCCATATGCTTACAAAAAAAAAAAACTCCCACACTTGTATTGACTTTTTGGAAAACGAGTAACAAACCCAAAGTTTTTTTAAAGGAAAACCCTTTTCAGGTTTTCCCCCTTTTTTGTCCCTTAAATTGAACATCTCCTAAAAAAATGCAATGGGTGTTTACAAATGGATGGCCCTTGTTCCCCCAACCCAAGGAAATCACTCTGAATTTATACACTAAACCGGCCACTTTATTTTTAACCATGCTAGTAACGGTTTTGGCCCCCATTTTTTGCCTTAGAACTGCCTAAATTTCCTTCGTGGCATAGTTTTAAAACAAGGTTTTTTTGCAACGAGGGCTAAATTGGTCCCAAAGGGGCCCAAAAAAGTGCCAAAAAAAATATTCCCCACCCCCATGACACCCCCACCACCCCTGAACCGTTGATACAAAGGCAGGAGGATCCATGTTTTTTCATGTTTTTTTGACGCCAAATTCTGACCCTACCACCCAAATTTGTCGAAAGCAAAATCAAACCCCCAACCCAACCGGCAACGTTTTTCCAACCCTTTCAAATGCCCAAATTTTTCGATGATTTGGGGAAAAGGGGGACCCTCATTTTCCTTTTCTTAGCTGAAGATGGAAAACCGGGTGTGGTCTTCTGCTGCTGTAGCCCATCTCCCTCAAATTTTCGCCGTAGGGAAAATTTAGAGAGCTCTTCGGGCCCCCTTTGGGTTGTAAGGGAGGCTATTTGAGTCACGTTCCCTTTCAAAAAGTCAAAACCAAGTCTGCCCATTCCCCTTCGACCTCTGGCATCAACAAGGCTTTTCCCGGGCCCACAGGACTGCCGCTCACGGGATTTTTTTTCTTTTTGGACCATTCTTGTAAACCCTAGAGATTTGTGCTTTGAAAAACCCCAAGGAGATCAGCATTTTCTAAAAATACTCAGACCGCCCTTCGGGCCCCAAAAAACCATCCACTTCAAAGGCACAAATATTTTTCCCTTCCCCCAAAATGAGGCTCGGTTAAAACTGCGGGAGTTTGGTTTTTGACCAGGGTCAACAATGCCTAATGCCCTGATTTTGCCGCCATGTGATTGGCTGATTAGAAATTAAGTTTTTAACGAGCAGTTGGGCAGGTTTTACCCAATAAAAAATTTGGGCCCGGGGAGTGTATGCCCTTTTCTTTAAATAAACTGTTTTAATTTGGGGAGCTAACGGGCTAAAATTGGAAAGAAAAAATACATTTATCCCCTTGTTTTCGTGTACGTCGCCTATGTAAAACTTATTTTTATCCCTATTTACTGCTTTTTGAAATGCTTCTAATATTATTTTCTGACTATATCCCTGGGCTCTCAAACGTTCTACAAGCTCAACTGACTGTTCTAAAAAATCAGAATACTTGCTATTATTTCTTTTTAACTGAATAAACTGTCCATAGGGCAAACCTTTGATGACATAAGGAGGATGAAAACTTTCACTATGTAACAATGCATTCGTAGCAGTGAGTTTACGATAACCCTTAGTTATAATCGAACCCTCCTCTAAAATAATTCTAATATCCAAAAAATCGATCTCCAAACCCCCAAAGGAAGAGGTAAACTGCATATTCAAATCATTAACATTCAAATACTCCACAAAGCCTGTAAAATGTTCCTCCGTACCTGACCAGATTATCATCATGTCATTTATATAACGGGACCAGTCCACAATATACTTTAGTAGACTCACTTAGTAGACTCACTTCATGCTTGGTGGTTACAGAGAACATATGCGCAAGTTCAATAAGCATTTCCAGTTTTCCAATAGGGGGCACTTTAATTTAAAAAAAAAAAAAGTTGCAGCTGGCTATTCTGATGAGGTTTTTTTTTTTTCAGTTTTCAGATTTTGATGAAACTTCAGCCGTCCCCTTTTACCCTTTTCACCTAAGCAATTTACTCTCTAAAATTTACATTGGGCCCTTTTAGCTGTCTTATGTCTTTTTTGGGCCCGAATTTGGCCCCTTCTTACACTTTGATAAATTTCTCTACCATTACTCACACTCTCCTCAATATCCACCTTTTTGATAGACACAATTTGTCTGGGAACCACTTGTATCCATGGCCTTTAGTTTTCCCATTCCTCACAGGTTTAAACAGTTTTTTTTCGGGAATCAAATTTAACCCCTTTTTTTTTTTTTTTTTTTTTTTTTTTTAAACCCCTCAACCCACCTGCTTGCCATCATAACCAAATGGCCTTTATGACTGCTCATCATACAGGACAGGAACACTTATTCAAGCACAGCACATAGCATCTCTTGGCTGGAAAAATCCCCCCAATTTTTGCAAGCCCTAGGGGCTGACCCAAAAAAATGGGGACACCTGCACCACTTTCCTCTACCTTTAAAAGGGTTTTCCCCTCTACCCCAACCCCAAATTAAAAGGGGGTTTTTACAATGAGGAAAAAAAAGCCCTTTCAAATGGCCATTGCAGTAGCTGCGAGGCGACTTTTGAAAAATGAAAGGGGGCGTCATTTGCAGGCATCCTCCTCATTCACTTTGATAAAAGCTTCTGAATATAGCTAAGTGTGTACACTTGGCTGTATTTGGGACCTCACGAACAAACCATACTTGAGGCATATATTTCAATGTGCAAAATAGCGTTTACTAGTGCATATTGACGTATACTGTATAACTTTTAGACATTACAGTCCGGATACAGTCTCTAATCGTATAATCAAATAAAATTAATGGGCAATACTGAGCTGTTTCAGCTTAATGATAACTCATAGCAAGACCAGCCAGGAGCTGACAGAAGCACGTCCACACTCCACGCTACCCAGCGATCCACGTTTCGGAACACACAGTTTCCTTCATCAGGCACCTCCCATAGAAGTAAATGGAAATTGATATTGCTTTTTTGTGGTTTAGTGGTTAGTATATGATTAATAATATGCCACTCCACATTTAAAATGATCGTGTCATTATTTATTGTTTTTTGAGTGAATAGTTTAATAGCTTTCTACCTATTGCCAGATTTGAGTAGTAAATGGTCTGAAACTACTTTACTTTACAGAAAAAGGCACATACAGCCGGAAACACCATGTTTGTCACTAGCTTGTGCTGTCCTCAGCAAGCGTGGCATAACCCATGTTGCAGGTAACCTTTAATGGGGAGATGGCCACACTTGCACAATACTCTCCTATTTGTGTCTATAGTAGTTCCGAATATACCCTTGCTCAGCTATGTCCGTAACTGTTATAGAAAAGAGTCGGGAAAATGCAGCATCTCCCCGCTCTCTGAGGGGATTTTACTTCATGACAAAATCCCTTTAAGTGGCCTCCAGCTCTCTTCTAAATAAGAGTTATCTGGATTTTGAAACTGAGGAAATGCCATGCTAAAACAAAAACTACAGAGATCAAAGCTGGAGTATACCTAAGAGAGTGGGGTGGTTTTATAAAACACTTACATGCAGCTTTTAGACATAAGTACTAGAGATGGGCGAACTTCTCAAAAATTCGATTCGGTGAGTTCGCCGAATTTCCCCGACAAAAATAACTTCGTTCCGAATTACTTCGGGACGACTCACGTTAAAAAAACAGCTATTTCCAGGCTGCACAGAGCCTGCAGGGTGCTGTAGAATGTTTTGCCATGCTTAAATATGCACAGGGAGCTTGGTTTGGTCTTCATACAATGTTGTGTTTTAGTATGACATGCACATGACTGCCACCGCTCTTAGAATCGCTTCACTATAAAATTCCCTGGGCATTCAAGAGGGCAAAATTGACCAAAAAACTGAAGGGGGAATGTAGCCTGATAAAGTCATGGCAGCGACAGCTGAACAAAAAACAAGCTGAGGGCTCAGGTGGCAACATCAGTGACAGAGTGTGGAGGTGACGGCGCCAGCCACAGCAGCATGAGGTCAGAAAGTGGCACAATGACATTCTAGAGGTGGCAAAAAAGGAGTATGCCACAGAGTGGCACAATGACACAGTGTGTACGTCATGGCAGCAGCCACAGCAGCAGCATGATGTCAGACAGTGGCACAATGACAGAGTGTGTAGGTGACGGCAGCAGCCACAGCAGCAGCATGAGGTCAGACAGTGGCGCAAAGAGGCAGTGGGTCGGTCACGGCAGAAGCAGCATGAGGTCAGACAGTGGCACAATGACATTCTGGAGGTGGCAAAAACAGGAGTAGGCCACAGAGGGCACAATGACACAGTGTGTAGGTCACGGCAGCACCACAGCAGCAGCATGAGGTCAGACAGTGGCACAATGACGAGGTGTGAGGTCACGGCAGCAGCCACAGCAGCTGCATGAGGTCAGACAGTGGCACAATGACACAGTGTGTAGGTCACCCAGCAGCCACAGCAGCAAGCATGAGGTCAGACAGTGGCACAATGACACAGTGTGTAGTCACGGCAGCAGCAGCATGAGGTCAGACAGTGGCACAATGACATACTGTAGGAGTCAAAAAAACGAGTAGTCAACAGAGTGGGAAAATGACACAGTGTGTAGGTCACGGCAGCAGCCACAGCAGCAGCATGAGGTCAGACAGTGGCACAATGACAGAGTGTGTAAGTCACGGCAGCAGCCACAGCAGCAGCATGAGGTCAGACAGTGGCACAATGACAGAGTGTGTAGGTCACGGCAGCAGCCACAGCAGCATGAGGTCAGACAGTGGCACAAAGACACAGTGTGTAGGTCACGGCAGCAGCAGCATGAGGTCAGACAGTGGCACAATGACATTCTGGAGGTGGCAAAACAGTAGTAGGCCACAGAGTGGCACAATGACAGAGAGTGGAGGTCACGACAGCAGCCACAGCAGCAGCATGAGGTCAGGCAGTGGCACAATCACATTCTGGAGGTGGCAAAACAGTAGTAGGCCACAGAGTGGCACAATGACACAGTGTGGAGGGCACGGCAGCAGCAGCATGAGGTCAGGCAGTGGCACAATGACATTCTGGAGGTGGCAAAAACAGGAGTAGGCCACAGAGTGGCACAATGACAGAGAGTGGAGGTCACGGTAGCAGCAGCATGAGGTCAGGCAGTGGCACAATGACATTCTGGAGATGGCTACAACAGGAGTAGGCCACAGAGTGGCACAAGGACACAGTGTGGAGGTTACGGCAGCAGCAGCAGCATGAGGTCAGACAGTGGCACAATGACATTCTGGAGGTGGCAAAACAGTAGTAGGCCACAGAGTGGCACAATGACACAGTGTGGAGGGCACGGCAGCAGCAGCATGAGGTCAGGCAGTGGCACAATGACATTCTGGAGGTGGCAAAAACAGGAGTAGGCCACAGAGTGGCACAATGACAGAGAGTGGAGGTCACGGTAGCAGCAGCATGAGGTCAGGCAGTGGCACAATGACATTCTGGAGGTGGCAAAACAGTAGTAGGCCACAGAGTGGCACAATGACACAGTGTGGAGGGCACGGCAGCAGCAGCATGAGGTCAGGCAGTGGCACAATGACACAGTGTGTAGGTGACCTCAGCAGCAACAACAGCAGCAGCAGCATGAGGTCAGAGAGTGGCACAATGACACAGTGTGGATGTCACGGCACCAGCAACAGCAGCAGCAGCAGCATGAGGTCATAGAGTGGCACAATGACAGACTGTTGAGGTGGGTGGCAATACCAGTCCCTGGTAAAGATGGTGGTAGGCAGATGGAGAAACTGTCAGCAGATGTGTGGCATCAGGCGGGTGGCGGCATCAGAAAAAGTGGCCCGAGGCAGGTAGTTTGAACCCCAAATACCCCTAAGGCATTGTGTGGAAATCCGGGCCCATCCACGCCTGATTCATCTTTACAAAGGGCATTTCCCCTTCCCACA
>JAODAL010034407.1:0-44287 GCA_025379985.1 Phyllomedusa bahiana
CTAACTGGGGGCAGCTATCATTACACTGGGCAGTTCTATCTATCACTACTGGGGGCAGACTATCTATCACTACTGGGAGGCAGCTATCTGTTCACTACATCGAGGGGCAGCCTATTACACTACTGGGAGCTAAAGACTCTCATACTAGGGGGCAGTTATCTATCACATACTGTGGGCAGCTATCCTATCACACTGGGGGCAGTATTCTGACAACTACAGGGGGCAGCTATCTTAAACTACTGGAAGCAGCTATCACTAATGGGGCAGCTATCTATCATTACTGGGGCAGCTATGTATCATTACTGGGCGGCAGCTAATCTATAACTACGTGGGCAGCTATCAACCACTCTGGGCGAGCTGATGTACACTACATGTGAGCAGCTAATGTCATCACTACTGTGGGGGGCAGCTATCTAATCACTACTGGGGCAACTACTGTGGTATCACTAACACTACGTGGGAGGCGTACGAGTTATCAACTATCACTACTGGGTGCAGCTAAGATTACATCATTACTGACGGGGGGCAGCTAGTGTAGCAGCACTACTAGGGCAGCTATTTGTCATTATCGACTACAGAGGCGAGCTATGTATCAATTATCCCAACATGGGGTGCAGCTAGTTTATCACAATCAACTACTGGGCAAGCTATGTATCAGCTCATCACTACTGGGGTTGACAGCTATTATCATTGACTTGGGGGCAGCTAATGTAATCATCTACAGGGCAAGCATATGTATCATTACGCGCTATCTAGGAAGCAGCTAAGTTTACATTATCACTACTGGGGGGCAAGCTATGTTTCATTTTCACTCTACTTGGGGGCGGCTAAGTTTCATTTTCAACTACTGAGGACGGCTAAGGTTCATCTATCACTACTAGGGGCGAGGGGCAGCTATGTAATAACTATCACATACGGAGCAGCTAGGTTTCATACACATAATCACTACTGTGTTGCGGCTAAAATGTTTTCACTCTATAGTCACTACCTGTGAGGCTAGCTATGTACCACTACTGGGAGGCTAATATTTATATTATAATTACCAGGAGGGACATATATCTCTATAATGACAGAGCTGATACATATGTGATATTATAATACAATGTATAATAAGCTAGCGCCACCGAGCTGATCAAATATATAACTAATCGAGAGCTGATTATCAGCTCGGAGGGTCAGCATAATTAATATAATAGTGACCCAAAGAGCTGACAATCAGTCTCCAGTACTAAATAAACATAAGTGTTACTAGCCTAATAACGATACCCCTAAAATGACACAGTAAACCACTTATGTTGGTTTTTTTTTGTGTGTGATTCTAAACATCCAACCCGCTCACATAACCCGCCCCTAATAACCACCCCCCACGATGAACTCCACCCCCACTGGGCCCGTCTGGAAAAACACATCAAACCGGGTCCCCTTGGTATTAAAAAAGGTTGGCTGGACACTAGCTGAAATCTAGAGTGAGTTTCAGCGTATGGGATCAATAATGAGTAGTCATTTTAATAGATTGGACTTTTTACCGATGCACTGTATAGCCAATTATTCTATAAACCTTTTATTTTATCTTTTCTTTTTTTATTTGTAAAATGACACAAAAAGGGTTGAATTTAAACGTTCTTAATAATTTTTATGTTCTACATAACTTTTAAACTTTTTTTTCTAACATTTAATGAGCGCAATCAATTAAGTAACAAACCCTTTACTGCATTGCGTACACAATGGAGTTGGATGTTTTAAAGTGGTGGTTTCTAGTGCAGGAAGAAATACATACATGTCATGATGGAAGCCTTCATACGGCTTCAAGCTTCCTGTTAAACAGAAAAAACATCACCCCACAATTTATCCTATTCCGTGAAGTGCTGGCTCTGTTTTTTATACTCCTTCAAAAACAAGCATATCCCAAAAATTTTTTTTTACCAGTGCATTGGCCATAGAAAATTGGGGGAACAAAATAAAAAGCATTTCTGCCATTTGTTTCTTATTGGGGCTAATTCACAATTTTAACAGCGTTTGGCGTGCTTTTATAATAAAACATTGCATTTCGAAATGTGTCAGTCTGACAGTCATAAGTAACTA
The DNA here is from genome assembly GCA_025379985.1 of Phyllomedusa bahiana. Taxonomy (NCBI): domain Eukaryota; kingdom Metazoa; phylum Chordata; class Amphibia; order Anura; family Hylidae; genus Phyllomedusa; species Phyllomedusa bahiana. The sequence continues at coordinate 2,083 of JAODAL010034407.1, forward strand.
TTTCCATAAATAAAGAGCTGATTAAGAAGCTTATTTTTGTGGATTGAACACATTTAATTGGTGACATTAACGGGGTTCAATATGTTCGATTTATTAAGTTTTCGATTTTAACACAATACAACAATCCCATAACTGCGTTTTTTTTTTTTTATCTTAAATTTTTCTACAGCGGTCACCAAGCATTATACAGTAAGTGGTTCAATTCTAGCTTATACTTACTCGAGGAGGTGTTCTAATACAATTACAAGTGATGCCAATTTTTTTATTTTAATGTTTTTGCTGCATTTACACAATAAAAACTTTCATTCAAAAGCGAAAAAAAACCACATTTTCCTTGCATCGCCATAGTCTGAAGCCATAACTTAGTTTATTTTCTGTCTGTACAGAGCTTCTAAAGAGAGGCTTGTTTTCTTGCGGGAAAGAAGTTGAATTTTATATCATTTTGTGTATCCATTTTTGGAGGAACATAGCGAGCCGTTTATAAACGGGCTTTTAAATCCGTTTATTTTTTGGAAAAGCGAGGTTGAAGAAAATACTGCAACCTCTTATGGTTTTATTTTTATAACAAGCGCTCACTGTGCAGTATCATGACAAGCTTAGTTTAACTCTGTGGGATGATACAATTAAACGGCGATTATAGATTTTTTTTATCGCTGGAGTGCCTTCAAAAAAAGTGTTTATTCATGTAAAGCAATATTATATGGCATTGAGCGGACTCTGATAGGCCAAACTTTTATTTTCTAGAACAAAATAGCTTGTGTATGAAATTGTATTTTCTTTTGTGGAATGAACTGAAGAGTTTCATTGCGGTACCAGACTCTTGCATTTATCAATGAAGTTTTTAATCACTTTTTAATTCCATTTTATGTGCTGCGACGATAAACGAAAATCGCAATTCTGTGACAGTTTATGTTACGATGCGGCGTTCATCACTAGCGGGTTAATTGAACATGAACCTATTTTTCTAGGAGTAGTCATTTAACAAAACAGGTGAGAGATACCAAAATATTCGTTTTTTTTATTACTTTGGATCTTTTTTGAGGGTACTAGCGTTTGTTACAAAGAGGGAAATGGCGGCGTTGTACGTGGATTTTTTATTTTATTTTATATCTTGTGTTTGTGTTTTACACATTTTTCCTTCATTGTATTCATAAATTTTTTATGTTATTCTCCACTTTTTCCCCCATAAGGGGACTGTATCAGAGGATCTTCAGATCACTGCGACAAAAATTAGATCAGTAACCATAGCAATGCTATTGTAACTGTTCTTGCATAAGGCGAAACTATGTCAATCCACCATTCACCATAGATCGGGAAGTTACATCGTGATTTCCAAAGACAGCCGAGAGGTCTTATCCTCAGGAGCCTGGCTGCTTTCAGGATTAAGACCGCACAGCTTGATATTATAATAATTAGGACTTGCTGAAAGCTGTGATATTAGACACAGGGACCCACCCTCCCTGTGTTTTCTCTCCTTAAGGCTGCCAGCAATCATAAATTGATCCAAACGTGCAGCTAAGGGGTTAATTTACTCACACCCAAGGAGCTAATCTCTGGTCAGGGGCCCGATGCTCCGCGCAGAAGATTTCAGCTGTAATGTACAAGCTGATTATCCCACATCAATCAGTGCAAAAACCAGTTTTCTTAGAGTTCGAATCGATCACGTCCGTAATGGTAAAAGAACATCAATTTGCGCATAACACCTCGTTTTTCTTTACTATTAGCTGCTTTTTCTTCTCTGCCATAAAGAAATAAGAAATTCAGTAGTCCATATCAGCTAGACAAACAGCTGTGTAACCATCCGACTCTGACAACGCTAATGATGGTCCCAACCCCATTTATAAAGGCAAGGCAATTCCCACTCTATTAAACCTTGACAGGGCACGACTGAGAAGATAAAAACCATTTCAGGTGAACTTACCTCTTGAAGCTCATCATAGAGAATGCAAAAGTGTAGCAAGAGCAGTAATCAACAGCAAAAGGTGTCCTACTTTGAAGAACCTAGAATAAAGAGACAATATTTTACAGTTGTTTTCCAACACTTTTCTTTCTTGGTTAAGTGATATAACACCACACTGTAATAATTCATAGTTTTGATGCCTTCAGTGGTGAATCTACAATTTTTAATGGAGTCATAAAATAACAGTAAAACTCTTCTGTAAATGAGAAGGTGTGACTACCAAATACTTTTGGTCTTGTAATATATATAATATAATATAATAATTATATAATCATATATATAAGAGACACACACTAGGCACATACACACCGCTACAGTGCTTTCATCTATCGGTTTGGGTGGTGTGGCAGGGCATGCTATGGGTACTCTCCAACAGTTTAATTTCTATGGAAACTACAAGGTACCACATACTAAGTATATACCTTAAAGCATATCTAGTGTGGTAATGCTGGAACTCTGTACGTTTTCAAGACACAGTCCCACACCAGACAATGTTATTATAAACAATAAATTATATACATTATCATGGGCGTGCACCTGTGTGTGTGTGCGTATATATAATTATCTACTATCTATAAAAATAGTTATGATTATATATAGGATATATACTAATAGCATATACATATACAAAGCAGTCACCCGTTATAACGAAACGGGATAGGGACTAGTAGGTTTTGTTCTACTAAGTTGAATTAGGAAATGATAAGAATTCGGATCAGGTATATTTAATAATTCTAATTCCACAAAAACAATATTTTTCATCTTCCTAGTTTTGGATAGTAACAACGAACAGTCTTTACATTGTGTTTGCTGTCCCTGTGGCCCTTTTTAGAAGATTTCTCACCTAACGATCTGCTTATCTTCTCATGTGCAGCTGTGGCATGCTGGCACTTAGGTGTATCATAGGGGCGTGACTCAGTGTTGAATCGTCAGCCACGCCCCAATCTAAGTCTCCCGATTGTACCTAAGGTACGTATGGTTAGAGAATCCTGAAATCGGATGTAGATGAAATTAGTATCAATAAAATATACCTACATCTATAATATTGTATTGAGAATGGTAGCGGGTTGGTCAAGTCTCCTGGGTAATAACGGGCACAAGTTGCAGCCAGCCGCAGACATCCCAGAAACGACAACTCTAGAAGGTCTTTTAAAAACACGAAAACTGGCCCGCAGTCCAGTTATTATTGTAATGCATAGATGGTAACAGAAAACAAAACAAAAAACAAAACAAATTCCTAATGCCTGTCCCGGCGCTAACTAAACATCAGGAAACAATCCTTCCTTCCTAACACAGTGCTGGCCTAAATTACCATCCCCAAATAACATGCAGAATCAACAGTAACCACAAATAGATGCTACCCAACCAGGCTCATTGGCAGGCGTAACCTGTACCCCAGGCAGAGACGAGTGTGGTATGTCTTCTGCACGCCAATGATATAGAAGGCAGACCACACCTGGCCCTAATCAGACAATGCCAAGATACCGAGACGCCCCAAGTGGGAGTGGGGCCCACCCTCGCTCTCACACCCACTCACAGACAAACCAAGCCCTTGCACGAAATGAGGTTTACGAAAACCATCTAAACAAGGAGATCTTTTAGATCTCATGACACTTCTTCCATTCTGGTTTCATCTTTAACCTTGACATAATGAATCTTGGATCAGGCACATACCTTCCCTCCAATTACCAGTCACGACCACTCTGTCACAATATTATAGGTACTGGTCTCATTATAAATTTATATATAATATAATATATAATATTATATAATAATATATAATCTATAATATGATAATATATATTAGTGAGAACAGTGACAGGTGGAGTGGTGGAGTGGTGGGCGAGTGCCATCACCCTCACCAGGTGAGGCTGGTGGTCCGGCCCCTATAAACCGAATGTCCCCTGCAGGCCTGGGTCATGGCGCTCTGCTGTGTTTCTTCTTGGAGCCTTTATGTGAGTTGTATGTTTTTGTCAGCATTTGCCCATGCGCCACTAGAGTGTGTCCCTGGTATAATTTTTAGACCCGTCCTTGTGTATAGTTAGAGTCGCTCAGCCGAAGCGCATGTTTTGGTTTTTAAACGTTTTAATGCCTGAAATTTAAGGCCAGTGATATTTTATTACTTTCTATTCATATGAAATAAACCCCAGCTTCCTGGACTTGAACTTAACTTATTGTGGTTCACTAGTCTCTGTCTGTGTGAAGCCCAGCCTTGGCTCCTGCTCTTGACTCTGATCCCATCACAGTAAATTAGTAAATATATATATAGTTAATTAATGAATAACGTACTAGTATATATATATAATGAATATGGATATATATATCAATATAAAATACAACCACACAGCCAGCTTCAGACTGCAATAGCTCTGTTCAGTCTCTGGGTGGTTCTAACCCCGAAGTGATTGACGTATTACTCTCTGTTCTATTCCTAAGCTGATGCCTGGTTAAACAGAGAAGGACACATTTGTGTGAATGAAGAGGTTTAGATGGTAGCGAGCATCAATGCTTACAGACAGACGCTCTAAAGCGGGATTAAAGTTTGTTAGTGAAAAACAATCAAGAAGCACTTTGAGCTGACTGAATAACACACAAGGGAATTGACATCATTAATCCTAGCCACTGCAATAGCGAAGACAGCTGCTGCATACGACACAACAGGGACTGAGATCACCATCAGCCCAGCTCCAACTAGAGTCAGAAAAAGGGGGGGAGGTGGCCGGAATAACCCAAGTGAAGCTTGTGTACACAAGCCAGAGATAGTAAGAACTGCTCTATTTACTGAATGGAAATGCAAAATCAAAACACAGAAATGTATTGGTAATAAGTTTTTTATTTACCATTTGACCTACATGTTTAAAACTTATTAAAACCAATAATCATATGACAAATTTTGGCTCTTTAATAATTTTTTTGTAACATATAACAATGCAGTTTTGGGATCATTTTCTGTCTTTTTCGGCAGGAAAAGGGTATGTAATGGAGGTAGATCTGTGAATGCGTTCGACGAAGGTTAATTTTTTTCCACTATTTTATGCAAAATAAAGTATCCACTAAATGTATACAAATTTAAAGCTTTACGGTGGCATAAGTTTTCTCATATGAAAAAAAAGAATGTTATGTGTACATTTTTGAAAAAGGATAAAAATAAAACTTGTGGTAGTTCACACTTTTTTCCATCAATGAAACACAAAACAATTATACTTACATAAACCTAGACAAGATAAGTTAACTTATGATATTTCAGTGCAACGTTTTCCCTTTGGTAGTCTATAGAGTTCCCGTTGAGCTATAACAATACGATTTTGAAGACCTTTAGCCTATTCCAATTTACACCCCTGGCAAGTTGTAAGAACTTCATGTGAATTGGGCCCAACAGTGTTTCCAAAACATTGCGCTGCATATGAATGCCATTGATACTGTGCTTTGCATTTCCCTATGTGTCTTACACATTCCTGCACTTTTACCATTACACAAGCCTATTAACCCTTCTAGTTTAGAGAAATGTTGTACTTTTCGCTGTTATCTGCAACATTTGCATGATTTGTTCTTAGTTGCATAGATTACCTGTAAAGCGTTTGTCGTGTATATTCATGTGCTTAAATGGATCTTCCTTAATTTAAATACATAGATAAGGACTCTCATTATGTGCACAGTCCTTACAACGTATAGATAAAGAATGAATCTCATTTGTATGCGACGATTCTTATAATTGAAAACTATTTGTCATGCACCGTGTTTCCTTTCTAACAATGGCACGTAAGCCAGAACAACAGACATCTTTCAGCAAAATCCAAATTAGTTTTGCTTCAATATGTACATTGTGCAGATTCCTTTTTCATCTCCATAAGTTGAGCTGGTAAGAAATTAATTCAGCTCTAGGGCTTCTTGCAGAAAAAGGTTCACACAGAGGAACTAATTCATTATTGAATGGCAATCTAAGATTTTATTTCTCCCTATACACCTTGTTCTAAATTGAGCCGAAACATTATCAATTTGTAACTTGCAAACGGAGGATTCAACAGAGAAATATTGCTGAGTTCAACCTGGTTGTTTCAGCTCAATTCTGAGCAGAAAATAAAATTAATTCCACAAGAACATACATTTGCCATGGTAAATGCAAAGTCAATATATTTTTAAGTCCTACTTTTTAATGTAAAAAGTACTGTGCATCATCTAACAAAGCAAGTAATTTATTTTTGTGGTTGTTATGCAAAGACAGAAAAAAAACTAACATGCTGCAAAGAACATTAAAGACAAAATATAATTCAACAGTCAGGAAGATTGCATTCCCAAGATCTGTTCTGCACTTAAAGGGAACCCATCACAAAATGAACAACCATCAGCTACAGCATTCGATATAGAGCGGGATGGAAGCTGACACATTGAAAGTTGTTTCTATGGGAAAGATTAGTAGCACAGTGTTTATATTCATTTAAATCTCTGTTTGACATTCGTTGGATAAATGGGACGTAGGTGGTTATCCTCTGTGTATAGCACTATCTTTTTCTCTATAGTCAAACTTAAACACTATCAGTTCTCAATCTATAAAGTATCTAAAACTTAACTTTATTTTACATTTCTATATATATATATATAATATATATAATATATATATTATATATATTGATTATATATATATATATATATATGATAAGTAATATATATAACACCACAACTTAACCGGAGCCCATCTAGTCCCATGATGAAGGCAGTTAGCCTTGTGAAACATGTTGGGTGAATGTCCAGGGCATGGCATTTTAATATTGCGGTCGATTTTCTCCTCTTTTTACGTGTGAATTCCTTGATTCCACGTCGCCCGGGATCCCGCCATTTCTTGGACTATAGTTTTTATTTATACCATTTTCAGAGAACTCCCGCCACATTGAAGGAACCGCGGATAGGCCGATTTAAAGGGCTTACTGTGCAAAAAAGCCCTGTAGTGTGCCTATGAGCGTTGGTGCCCTATAATAATAATGCACAACCCTACATCGTGATATTGAAAGTATTTCTACTTCCCACCACCTTATAAGATTGTTTTTAAAACATATTTCCCAAACGATTGGCGCCACCCTTTTTCCTCCTTTTATATTCTCTTCCTTAACTTAAATGTGCTTTTTTTATAATATTTTATGAAAGTTAAAAGAATAAATCATTTTTTTCAATACAAGAACTACTTGCCAAAATTATCCCCCTGTTTTTTAAGCTAAATTCCTTATAAAAATAAGACCCTTATCCTTTTTTAGGACAAAAATGGCTTTTTTCATTTTCAATTTTGTATATTCATCGAGGATTCGAGGGGTACGGAATACCTCTTATAGAAGAGGTGACAGCGGCAGCTAATCAGCAATTTATTGTTACATCAAATTGCATTTTAAAAATGCAACACAAGCAGGTGAGAGACCATCTGTTCTCTTTACTCATTATTGAAAAATATTGTATACAGTGTTGCACTAGGAATGCACCATGGCGTATGTTCTTTTTTGGCTTTTCAACTTTTAACCATAACAAAGAGGACGGTAATCCAGAAAAAGATAGTTTTCAATTAAGTTTTCATAGACTACAAGGACATGTCTCCAAAAATGTATGAACTTTGATCCTTGGGTGCATTGCAAACATTAATCTAGCTTTTAAAATTTTTCTTTGGATAATTCGGCTTCTTCCTGTCAAAGTGAAGCATTACAGTCCATAGTTGATACAGTACTTGTTTCACTGTGATAATGGAACAATCTACCAGCTTTCCGCCATCATCTTCACGAAGGTACTTATTGATTTTATTCTTTGAGTTGATACATACACATTTCGACCCACAAAACACGTTAACTCGGAGACACAGAAACCATCTCCTTCCTGATCATTATGAATGGCTTACCATTCCCCATACACTCGTTTTGTCACTTGCTAATAATTATGCTTATTGCAGATCAACGAGGCACCTTCGGGGTATTTGGAAATTGTGAGCTTAGCAAAGGAAAGAAACCAGACTTGTGCAAGTCCACAATTCTCTCCTGATAATTTTGCTAATTTCTATAGACTATTCCCGCATGATGTTTACATCCGCGAAGCATGTGAGTGTTTCTGGTGTGATTTAAAATACATATCTCCCCAGGTGGTCTGTCTCTAACTCAGATGTTTCCAATCAAATGCGAAGCCTTCCAAGACAATTCTTACAACATCATAATATGGAGCTGTCTCAAATTGTTTAACAGGCATAGTAAAATCCCTAATGTAGTTAAAACTTTTGACGTTGGCCGAATAGTAATACTAAATGCCTTAAAATCTTCATTCCTACTCTCAATATCTCTGGCAATTTTGACAAATATTAAAATCATTTTGGTTCCTAAATGACCTTAAAATAGGGTAAGGTTTAGTTCTGAATTCAGTCAGATAGTGAGAAAAACATGTATACCTTGTTATCTTTTTATATAGTGTAAATGTAAACTTCCTGGCGTTTCAACTGTAATATCTGTCTACTAACAACAAAATAGGTGTACAGCTCTCTAGCTTACAGCAAGCTAGTGGTACAAAAGAGTACCGCAAGGAGATTACCTTCTTTACCCCCTTACACACCTCAGAGTTTTACCCATCTAACCGTGAAGTGTCTAACAAACTTAGGCTGAAGAACAGAGTGGGAAAAATCCCAAATCACTCCAACAATATGTATCCAGTTTTGAGATTCCTAATAAACTTATAAGATCCTATTATTCCTCTACAAGTCAAGAGGATTCATCAAGGTCTATATTCTTCATTATGGGAATGGGAACAACTCTTCACCACAAATTACAGCCGATTGCTTGAACTCCCAGCAGAGGGACAATTTGTGATCAGCTTCTTGTTAAGGGCCCCGACTAATAAGTAGGGATTGTCCAAAATAGAGAACCCATTTAAAAATGCAAGTTGAGCTTTGTTTGCTAAAGGACAAGGACAATTTTTCTGTTAGACAGTTTTGATGTATGAGGTCCAATGATGAATTTTTCCTGTGGGAATATATGTCCATGTGTTCCTTTTTCTGGTGGAAGTTCAAAACATCAAAATGAAGATATGTTATGATGTGGTTTATCCTGAATTACTTTATCAACCCAGCCTTAGAGCTGGTGTTTCTCTACAGTGTGTATATAGCAATGCGTTGCTGTGGGATGTCTTGGATGTGACTAAAAAGCTGTGGTCAGTTCTGTTTCTACTGAGAAGTTCGTTAAAGTTTTGACTTGGTTGTGGTCAGCAGCATGTTTTTTCCAAATGCAGCACATAAAGTATGATGTTGAACTTTTTTTTTAATTCTGTGAAGGCTTTTTAATATAATAAAAAAACTAGAAAAATTATTGTACAGTCTCCAAATGAATAAATACACTGACATTTATTAGCAGTGTTTTTACAATCCAGAAAAGGGATAGGGATCTGAAATATGGAAGTATAAATGAATCCCTATACTGCCATGCTGCTATTAACCCCTTACTTTATGAGAGAATGATCTATTCTGCCAGTATACACAACTTATTCATATTTAGGGAGTGTTCTGGACACTCCCAAAGTCTTCTAGAATGACGTGAATCACTTTCGATATTTGACATACAATAGCTGACTTGATAGCCTAATGCCTTACAAAGTAAATTTACCAACTACTAATAACCATGAAATGGAAAATAAGTGGAACATGTAAATATATTGTGCTTCACTACGAGGCTTGTATGAAGGAACAATACAATGAGTCTGGCAATGGGTGGCATTAGTATGAGTACTGCTTGAGAAAATCACCCTAAGTGGTTTAGAAGGTGTGACCACATATTCAAAGGTTGATTTACATCTGAAAATAACATGTACTTTTCCCTGTTTTCATCCCTGCTAGAAGAAGCGAATAAGGGCAGCATTTCAACCTTAGGAAACATTTAACTTGTCTGCTCTACTGCAATGTGTAAATGTTGGGCATGACTCAATTTCAGTACTTTCCTGTATACCACAGGTATTTGATGGAAATGTGTTAATTGCTCAATAACATTCTACCATAAACTCAGAAACCTTGTCTGTTTGGACCTAACATTGTGCATTGAAGCATTGTCAAGCTGGCAACGGGAATGGCTGTCCTCACACTGTTTATACAAAATTTCCACTATTCTCTATTATATCACAGTATTTGACTAGCAATATTTTGATTTCCTTCCAGTGGAACTATGAACCAACCAAAGTCATGAAAAACATCATCAGACAATGATAATGTCATTTGGCCAACTAGTACAGACAGTTCATCTGAAAGCATCCTTCATACAAATTTGCAAGATAGCCATATAAAAAAAGCACAATTCATCACCATAAACTAGGCCTGCACAACGTTTGGTCAGCTGGATACTTTTGGCCCTCTATACAATTTCTGACAGTCTGCAAGTGGCCCACAAAGGGGCGTGGCTTTTGGAAAGCCTGTCCCAAAATTGGCGAAAGGCAACTGGTCAGATTTGGCGGGAATTCTCGGCAGGATGTCTGGGAATGTGTTTTTAGGCCCTCATGCCTGCCCAGATCTGTGCAGATAAGCTCTAAACGATGCCACGATTTAACTACTCAAATCTTGTAGTAATTTTCTTTATTGCTGGTTATAATCATTGACATGAAAAATCCCCCAAAAGCCATAGCATAACCCCATTAACGCTAGTAAAATAGACTATATTCCACCAAATTGAAACAATATACCTAGGAAAGCAGTAGTCTTTATAAGTATTAAAGCTCTTCTTTCAGGCTGCTTTCAGGGAGCCCAGGGAGAGGTAATAGACCTTTCCTTTTTTTGGTGGTGTGCTAGTAGTAACCTGCCAATGTTAGCTGTGATGCACATGACATTTGTGTTCTGAGCGCATACCTAGAGTTCTTGGAGGCTAGGTCTGGCAACAAGTGTGGTTTGTCTTGGACCACGGGTGTGTGCCCTTCCACTGGTGTGTTGTTGCTGTGGCAAGTGGTCGCCGTACAGTCTGCTACTTTCATAGTGTAAGGACCACACTTGAAAGACAATATATTCTACTATATTTCCATAGGCAAACGTTAAACTCTATCAAGTTCTCTATCTTATAAAAACGTAACTTTTATTATATCTAAAAACTTAAACCTTCTATATCACACTATATAAAAACCTGATTTCTAACCTCATCATTTAAATCCCTTTTCTTGCATCATGAAAAACAGAAGGAATAGCTTCCCGTGTTCGTATTATCAAGTCTGGTGGAGCAACCAACTATTAACAGGAAAGCCTTAGTATACAGCGAAATTTCTACAGCTCCAGTAAGGGATCCCAACGCCTCCTACTTAGGGCAATCAGCCTAAATCTAATGGACAACAAGACAAATAAGAAAGCTCCCTTTTGGACACCATCTGCAGCGGGTGCACTTGTAGACAGTGAGGTGACCACTCCAGATATCAATAAAATGAGAGAGAATGGGACGGAAGTAGCCATCACAGTCAGAGGCTGAAATGTCTATTACATAACAGTAGCCGTAGCGGCGGGCAGTATGGTAAAATAGGCATGCAAGCCCCGCCAAGTGAGACATGGTGAACGTAGTCTGAGGATTGTTTGAGGATTATGGGAGTATGGCTGGCAGCATTTAGCAAGGCACATATTATTAGTGTGCCCTTTGCCAGGATATTGGATGAGGAGGAGTGGATTTTATGTGGATTCTCTTATGGCTAATTGATGAGCACCTGATAGTGTAGTAAGTACCTAACATGATAATAAAAGGAGAAATGAAGCTTAGACCACAATGGGACCTAGAGGAACCCACTAACCCCAGAAGAATGCCATTTCAGCTGTAAAACATGAGTTGGGGATGTCAGGCATGAACGTTTCTAATTGTGATACATCTCACCTCTGTTCTCAAGTGCCCACCTTTGCTGCAGTGGTGTTCACAAGGGGGCCTTATATGTCTTGTGTCCAGTATAGATTAGGGACGATTGCCCAAGTAGTGAGGCTTGGTATCCCTTACTGTGAGTTAGTAAAATTGCTGTTAATATCAAGCCATTCTCCGTATGTATTTGTGTCTCTCCACCAGATTTGATAATGGAAAAGAACTATTCCTTTCCTTCTGAAAGTAGAAAAGGGTTAAATGGTGAGGTTCAGAAATCAGTTTTTATATATTGTGTATAGAGGTTAAGAGATATACAATGAAATAAAAGTTTTAAGTTTTTAGATGTTTTACATAGATAGAAGAACTGATAGAGTTTTTTTAAGTTTGCCTATGGCAAAATACTAACTCATATATTGATCAAAAGTCACTCACATGTTCCGGCTTGGAGATTCCCATTATTTTTTGGAGACTATTGACCACTTTAAAGAGAGGAACACCGTGAGGTGACAAATTGTGGCTTCTTACCATTTGATCAAAAATTAACTATAACCATCATGGTTCACTTTATGTAAATTTTCGCTGAGAAGCAGTAGAGCAAGGTATGGTGTGAGTATCTGTGGTCCTTTTTTCTCTTTCCCAAGTATAAATTTTTAAGAAATTATATATAAGATAATGTCAAAAAACAAAAGAGTGGAATTACTATAATATTGCAGGAATTCAAAGACTCTTGTGTTGCCTGCTTAACCCATTTCTGCTACACTGATTTTTGTGTATGTCACATTGGGTTTCTTCCGTTTACTTAGAAGGCTTTCTTTTCTGCAGGACAAGATGTACTGTCAGGTACACACTTAGCAACACGTGACGTGGGGGCCACTGTAAAGTTGTTCATTTCCATTCACTAAATCTGATTTGTACTCACGTTCCACTCAGGTGGCAATCTGAGCATAAAATCAACGACCTCTCCCAAAAAATATATATACTGCCAAAAAACCTTACCTTCATTTTCCCACGAGAGCGATACAATATTAATTGAGGAGGAAAAGGACTCGTTCACTCACAAAGCCACCGCTCACAAGCGGGCACTTAGCATTGTTAAAACACTTTAATCAAACAATGCTCTATTTAGCAATCACAGGGTTAAACACTAATACACTGCTCTCCAGCAGTCAAAGGGCTAAACAACGTGAATACTTTCTTAGTCCTTCTTGTGAGGAAGAAATTGTGATGCAGCTCAATTGACGGCTGAACCCCAAGCTGTAAACGCAGTTTTCCCCTGGAAAACATATTTTCTAACCTGAACCATTGGTTCTGGTTTCAGAGCTGCCCTTCAGCTCATTAGGGTAATTTGTTGTCCCCGACTGGCTGATTAGTGGATAAGGGAGAAGGTTAAAGTATACCTAATTTCATGTGTCCCTTGATTGACCCATTATAATGTATGCTGGGGGTGTCCAGGGTGGATGGACATGTGAGGATCTGGTCCTCCTTTGAAGTAAATAACGCTGCATGCACTATGTCAACTGTCCTACTTGGTGATAACCTGTTGCCTCCGCACTCAATAAACAGGCTGAGAGTGGTTTATAACTAGAACTAATGAGGCTTGAGCAAACCAGTTTATAGACAGCAGGAATACACATAATTGATCTGTGATAAGGGGGATAGACATAAATAATCAATAGGCGCTGGGATATACTGTACATAACTCACTTTCCAATTATACAATAAACATAACACATGTTTCTATGACAGATACCATCTAATGTAATGGGAAACCAAAAGAAAATTCTTCCTGGATTGAAACATAAAAAAAACATAAAAAAAGCAATTACACCAATCTTGTGGAAGTTTCATTTTTCTGGAGTTAATACCACTGTTTGGTATTAACGACATGCGATTTGTATTCTGTTTTCTGCTGATACCAAATTGTTTTATTATGTCTTAGTACTTTTAAAAAATTAAGAACATTTTCATTGTTTTAAAACTTGCGCTGCAGCACCATCTTCTGTGACTAATAACTTTATTTTATCGATTTTCCATTCTCCGACAATGAGAGGAGCTCCGTTTTTGAGGGCTAAGTGTAGCTTTTATTGATACCATTTTTGTATACTTGTGGCTTTTTGATTGCTTTTTTCTTTAAATATTTTGGGAAAGTGAGCTTACCACAAAGAAAACAATTTTGGCCTATGAAATAAAAGATGTTCGAATTTTAATAGATTTAACTTTTACAGGGACACCGATTATATGTACCCTTTTATATCACTATTATTTCATTTATAACGTGGCAAATCAAAAGAAAAACAATTAATTTAAAAATTAAATAAAAACAAAACAAAAAACAATAAAAAAAAAATAAAAACAGAAGAATAAAACAAATAATAATAAGAAAAAAAACAGTAAAAACACAAAAATCCAAAAAAAAACAAAAAAAAAAAAAATAAAAATAGATAAAAAATAACTCATATAAAAAAAAATGAATATAAAATAAAAAAAAAATAAAAAAAACAAACAAAATCAAATATAAAAAAGAAACACAAGGAAATAAACCAATTAAAAACAATAGAAATAAAAAAAAACAAAAAAACAAAAAAAACAAAAAAAATAGTGAACAAACGCGACCACCATCCACCCCCACACCCAGCCACCAAACAGACCAACTCATCCCCCCCTCCACCACCCCCACCTCCTGTCCCCCCCACAACCCCACTCCCCACCCTCAGCTCCACCCCCCTCCAACCCCCTCCCAAGCCTAATACCCACACCACCTAACCACCCTCACCCCAATCTCCCCCCCAAACCACACCAACCCCCCGGCTCCCCCCCCACCCAGACACTGACCCCGGCAACCTCCGCCCTCCCACAATCCCCCCCCCATCCCTCCTCGACTTCCCCCCTTGCCCAACCCGCCCCCAACCCCCACACCCACCCCCCTAAGCCCCACCCCCCATCCCCATCAGCCCCCTCAGGCCCCACAAACCCCACCACCCCCAACGCCCCCATAATACACCACCGAACGCACCCACCCCCCCCTCCCCCCCACGCTACCCAACCCCCAAACCCCCCTCCCCAACCCCCCCTCCCCCGACCATTCAACCCCCCCCCTCCCTCCCCTCCACTGCCCCCACCCCCCGCCCCCCCCCCATCCCCCCGACGATCCCTCCCCTCCCGCCACCCATCCTAACCCCCCCACCCCCCCCCCCCTCCCCCCCACAACACCTATCTCCCACGTCCCACCTCCGCCTTCCCCCCCAACCCTCCCCACACCCCCACCGCACCCACCCCCCGACCCCCCTCCCACCCATCACACCCCCCCCCACCCCCCTCCCCCCCACAGCAAGACCCATCACACCCCCAACCAACCTTACACCCCCCCCCATACTCCACGTCCACCATCCCCCCCACCCCACCCCACACACTTCCCCCACCACGCCGCCAACCCTTCTTCTACCCCGAGTGCTCCTCCCCCCAAAATACCCTACCCCCTGCCCCCCCCCCCCTCACACACCCCTAACCGCACACCCCACCCACCCGCCCCTACTACATCCCTGCCTCCCAACGAAGAAGCCTCCCCGCCCAGCCCCCTCCTATCACCCATACCTCCGCCCCCCCAACCAGGGTCCAACTTCCCCCCCACCAAATCCCACCCCCCCCACATCACGCTGCTCCTACCCCCCCCCGGCCCCCCCCCCCCACCCCCCGAGCCTCACCTCCCGCCCCCCCCCCTCCCACCCCCACGTCATCCCGCCCCCCCCACCCGTCGCTCCCCGCCCCCCCCCTCCTCCACCGACTCCACGCGCTCCCCCCCCCCCCCCCCCCCCCCTTCCACACCCCCCTCCACCCCGCCCCCCCTCAGCCCCCCTCCCTCCCTCCCCCGCACCCCCACGTCAGACCCAACCCCACACCACCCCTCAACAACCCAGACCCCCCCCGCCCCAACGCCCCCCAACCCCAAGACCCTCCCCCCCCCCCCCCCCCACAACTCCGCTATCCCACCACCAAAACACGCCGCCCCACCACCCCCCACGCCGCCAGCCACTCCACCCCCTCCACCTCCCACTCCAGCCCACCCTCCCCCCCGACACCCACCTTCCCACACCTTCCCCCCCACCCTCCCCCCCCCCCCCACCCCCACCCCCCCCTCGCCCCCACCCCACCCCCCCCACCAAACTGACCCCCCCACCTCCCTCACCCACTACCCTCTCCCACCCCCCCACCATCCCCTACCCGCCACCCCTCCCGGTCACTACAAACCCCAAGCCCCACCCCCCCTCCCCCAACGACCTCCCCCCCCCCCAACCCCATCCCCACGCCCCCCCCCACCACCCCCCCCCACCCCCACACCCCCCCCCCCCCTCAGCAGACCACTCCCCTCCCTCCCCCCCCACCCCCCCCTCCTACCATCCCACCGTCCTCACCCTCATCCCCCCCCACCCTCCCTCACACCCCCCCCCACCCACCAACCCCTCCCCCCACCCCCCCCCAACCCCCCGAACACCCCTACCCACCCCATCCCCCCCCCGCAGCGTCCGTACCCACCACCCCCCGACTCGCTTTTGCCCCCTTCCCGCGACCCCCCTCTCCCCTACCACCCACATAGCAACCGCTCCCCCCGCACGTCCCCCCCCTAACACCCCCTCCCCCCCTTCTCACCCCCACCATTCGCCTCGCCCCTTCGCCCCCTACCCCCCGTCCAAACGCTCCCCCCCCACCCCCCGTCCCACCTCCCACACCCCACCCCGCGCGACCCCACCCCCCCAGCCCACCCCAATCCCCCCCACCCTATCCACACCGTAGACCCCCCACCAACCCCCCTCAATTCGACCCTCCCTACCGCCCCCCACCCACATCTCCCCCACACCCCACACCCCCCCACTGCCCCCCACCCTTCCCCCCCGAACTCATAGACTTCCGCCACCCCCCCTACCCCCACCACCGCCCAGAACCCCCCACACCCCCCAACAACACCACCCCCCCCCCCACTCCCCCTCATCAACTACCCCCACCCCAACCACCACACCCTTCCCATCCCCCCCCCCCGCCACGCACCCCCCCCCACCCCCCACACCCGCCCCCCCACCCCCCCCCCCACACACCCCCACCCACCCACCACCCACGCCACACCCTTTCCCCCCTTTACCCCCACCTCCGACCCACCGACCCACTCGCCCCACCCTCCCGCACCCCCACCCCCCCCTCCCCCCTCCCCCGCACCCACCACCCCCCCTAAGCCTTCTCCGACCCCCTCCCCCCCCACCGCCCCCCCCCCCCACACCCCCCCGCGTCCTCCAGCTCGCCTCCGCTCCAGAACCCCCCCCACGCAAACCCCATCCCATCCCCACCCCGCCCTCATTCCCTCCCCACCTCACACCCCCCCCCGCCACCACACCCACCCCCCCCACCTCTACCCCCTCACCCATCACCCCACCAACCCCCCCCCCTCACATGCTCCCCACGCCACATCCCGCTGCCCACCCTCTCCCCACCCACAACCCCACATCCCCCGCCCCTCCCCGCTCCCACAACCATGTCACTTCCAGCCGGAACCTCCATTCCGCCCCACCCCATTCACACGCCCAGATCCCCCCCATCCCACTCCCCCCCCACCCCCGCCCTCAAACCCACACCCACACGCCCCCCCCCCCCCCCTCCTCCCACCCGCACGACCTCACCCCACCCCCCTGGCCCCATCTCCCCCTCCCACCCCCCCCGAACCCCGCACTCCCCCCCCCTCCCCCCCCCCCACCTATCACAACACCCTCCCCCCCCCCCGCCCCCCCCCCACCACCACCCCCCCCCCCCACCACACCCTTCACCCCACAGAACGCCCCCCCCCCGCCCCCCGCCCCCACCTCACCCCCTCCAGCCGCCCCACCCTCTCGCCCCCCCTTCCTCCGCACACCTATACACCCCCCCCCTCCCCCTCCGCCCCCCCCCGTCACCCACACCCCACCTCCCCTCCCCATGCACCCCCCCGAACCCACTCCCACCTCCCGCTCCACC
Source organism: Phyllomedusa bahiana (assembly GCA_025379985.1). Classification (NCBI taxonomy): domain Eukaryota; kingdom Metazoa; phylum Chordata; class Amphibia; order Anura; family Hylidae; genus Phyllomedusa; species Phyllomedusa bahiana. The sequence goes on from JAODAL010034407.1 coordinate 19,852, forward strand.
CCCACTACCCGAGGACCCCCGCCGCTCCACCCCCCCCACCCCCCACCCCCCCGCACACCCCCTCCCCCCTCTCCAGACCACCCCTCCCCCAGCTCCCCGCCCACGCCCTCACCCACCCACACCAGCTCCGCCGCCTCACGCCACCACCCCAACCCACCGCCCCCCCCCCCCCCACCCCCCCCCCACCCCCCCCCCCCCCCGCACCCGCCTCCCCCCCCCCACTCCCCCCTCACCCGCCCCCCCCCCCCCCATCCCCCCCCCCCCCCCCCCCAAACCCTCACCCCCCCCTCCCCCACCCATCCCCGCCCCCCCCAGCCCCCAAGTCCAACACCCCCCCCGTCCCCCCCCTCCCCCACCCCCTCCCCCCCCCCTCACTCCCCCCCCGACACCCCCCCCCCCCATCCCCCCCCCATCCCCCCCCTCCCGCTCCCCCCATGCCCACCCCCCACCCCCCCCTACCGCCCCAGCCCCCTACCCCCCCCCCTCACCCCCCCCCAACCACCCCGCCCCTCCCCACCCCCCCCCCCCACACCCCCCACACACCCCCCCCCCCCACCCACCCCCCTTCCTACCTCCCCCCCCTCACCCCCGATCCCCCTCCCCTCACCCCCCCCCCCGTCCCTGCCGCCCTTTCCCCCCCCCCGCCCCCCCAGCCCCACCCCCCACGCACGCCACGCCCCCCCCACCCCCTCCCACCCCCTCTCCCCACCCCCTCCCCTCCTCCCCCCCCACCCCCCCCAACCCCCGTCCCCCCCCACCCCAGCTCCCCCCCCCCCCCCGCCCCCCACCCACCCCCCCCCCCACCCTCAGCCCCCCCCCCCCCACACCCCCCCACCCCCCCCCACTCCCACTCCCCACCCCCCCCCCCCCCACCCCCCCCCCCACACCCCTCGCCCCCACTCCCCCCCACCCCCCCCCCACCCCCCCCCCCTCACCCTGCACCCCCCACCCCCCCCAACCCCCACCCCGCCCCCCCAACCCTCCCGCGCCCCTACCCCCCCCCCTCCCCCGACCCCCCCCCCCACCCCTCCCTCACCACCCCCTCCCCACCACCACCCTCGCCCCCCCCCCCCGCCCCATCCCCACCCCCCCTCCCCCCCCCCGCCCACCCCCCCCCGCCGCCCCCACCCCCCCCTCCGCCACCGCCCCCGCCCCCACCTCCCCCACCCCCCCCTCCCCCCGCCCCCACCTCCCCTCAACCCCCCCCCCACTCCCCTCCCGTACCCACCCCCCCCCGCCACTCCCCCCCCCCCTCCCCCCACCCCCTGCCACCCCACACCCCCCCCTCCCCACCCCCCCACCCTCACCACCACTCCCCCCACCCCCCCCCAACCCCCTCCCCCCCCCCCCACCGGGCCCCCCCCCCAACCACCCCCCCCCCCCCTCCCCCCCCCCCACCCCCCCCCCCCCCCCTCCCCCCCCCCCGCCCCCCCCCCCCCCCCCGCTCCACCCGCCCCCCTCCCCTCCCCCCCTCCCCACCCCCCCCCCCCCCCCCCCCCCCCCCCCCCCTGCCACCCCCCCCGCCCACCGCCCCCCAACCCCACCCCCCCCCCCCCCCCCCCCCTCCCCCCGCCCCCCCCCCCCCCCCCCCCTCAACCCCCACCCCCCCCCCCACCACCCCTGCCCCCCCCCCCCCCCACCCCCGACCCACCCCCCCCCCCCCCCCCTCCCCCCCCCCCCCACCCCCCCCCCCCCGCCCCCCCCCGCACCCCCCCCCCCCCCCCCCCCCCCCCCCCTCCTCTCCCCACCCCCCCCCTTCCCCGCCCCCCCCCCCGCCCCCCCCCTCACTCGCCCCCCCCCCCTCCCCAACCCCCACCACCCCCCCCCCCGCCCCCCCCCCCCCCACCACCTCCCCCCCCCCACCCCCCCCACCCCCCCCCCCCCCCCCCCTCCCGATCCCTCCCCCACCCCCGCCCGCCCCCCCCACCCACCCCCCCCCCCCCCCCGCGCTCTCCCCCCCCCCCCACCCCCCACCCCCCGTCACCCACCATCCCTCCCGCGGCGACCCACCACCCCTCCCCCCCCCACCCCCCCCACCCCACCCCCCCCGGCCGCCTCCCCACCCCTCCCCCCCCCCCCGCTCGCCCCCGCCCACCCCCCCCCCCCCCCCCCCCACCCCCCCCCCCCCCCCCCCCCCCCAACCACCCCCGACCCCATTCCCCCCTCCCTACCCCCCGCCCGCGCCCCCCACTCCACCCTACCCCCCAACCACCCCCCCCCGACCCCACCCCCCGCCCCCCCCCCCCACCCCCCCCCCCGACCCATTCCCGCCCCCCACTCCCCCACCCAACCCCCCCCCCCCTCCCCCCTCCCCCTCACCCCCTCCGCCTCCCATCTCACCCCCCCAACCCCCCCCCCCCCCCCTTTCCCCCCCCCCCTCCCCCCCCCCCCGCCCCCACCCCACCCACCCCCCCCGCCCCCCCCCCCCACCCACCCCCTCCCCCTCCCGCCCACCACCCCACCCCCCCCCCATCCCTCACCACCCCCCAACCCCACCCACACCCCCCCCACCCCCCCCCCCCCGCCCCACCCGCCCCGCCCCCCACCCCCCCCCCCCCCCCCCCCCCCACACCCCCGCACCCTCCTCCCCACCAACCCCCCCAATCCCACCCCCCCCCCCCCCCCCTCCCCCCACCCACCTCCCCCCCCCCGCCCACACCCCCCTCCCCACCTCCCCCCCCCCACCCCCCGCCCAGACCCCCCGCCCACCCTCCGCCACAACACCCCCACCGCCCCCCCCCCCCCCCCTCCCCTCCCCCCCCCCACCCCCCCCCCCCCCGCCCACCCCTCGCCCCCCCCCCCGACACCACCCCTGCCCATTCCCCCCCACTCCCCCCCCCCCCCCACCCCCCCCCACCACCCCCCCCCCCCCCCCGACCGCCCCCCCCCCCCCCGCCCCCCCCCATCCGCCCCCCCCCTCCGCCCCACCCCACCTCCCCCGCCCCCCCCCCCGCCCCCCCACCCCATTCCCCCCCCCCCACCCACTTCACCTCCCCTCACACCCACCGACCCACACCTCCCCCCCTACCAGCCCCCCACCCCCCCCCCCCCCCCCCCCCCCCCGCCCCCCCCCCCACCCCCACCACCCCCACACACACCCTCCCCCCCCCCCGTCCCCCCACCCCGCCCCACTGCACCCACCCCCCTCTCACCCCCCCCCCCCCCCCCCCACCCCCCCCCACCCCCCCGCCCGCCCCCCCCCCCCCCCCCCCCCCCCCCCCCACCCCCCGCCCCCCCCCTCCCTCCCCCCCACCCCCCCCACCCCCCCCACTCTAGCCCCCCCCCCCCTCACCCCCCCCCCACCCCCCCCTCCCACTCCCCCCCGCCACCCCCACCCCCCCCCCCCCCCACCGCCCCATCTCCCCCCCCCCCCATGCGCCCCCACCCTCCTCCCCCCCCCCCCTCCACCCCCCACCCCTCCCTCCCCCCCCACCCCCCCCCCCCCCCCCCCCCCCCCCCCCCCACCAACCACCCCCCCCCACCCCCCCCCCTTCCCCCCCCCCCCCCTCCACCCCCCCCACTCCCTCCCCCCCACACTCCAGACACCCCCCACCCCCCCCCCCCCGACCCCCCCCCCCCCCCCCCCCCACCCCCCCCCCCGCCCCCCCTCTCCACCCCCCCCCCTCACCACCCCCGCATCCCCCCCCCCCCCCCACCCCACCACCCCCCGACTCCCCCACCCACCCACCACCACCCCACCTACACACCGCGCCCCCACCCCCCCAACCGCCACACCCCCCTCCCCCCCCCCCCACCCCCCCCCCCCTCCCCCCCCCCCACCCCCCCCCCAAACCGCCCACCGACCGCCCCCCCCCCCTCCCCCCACCCCCCCCCCCACGCAACCCCCCCACCCCCCCCTCCCCCCCCCCCCCCCGCCCTTCCTCCCCCCCAACCCCCCCCCCCCCACCCCCCCCCCCCCCGCCCTCCCCCCCAGACCCCCACCCCCCCCAACAACCCCCCCCCCAGGCCCCCCCCCCCCCCCACACCCCACCACCCCCCCCCACCCTCCCCGCCGCCCCCCCCCCCCCCCACCCCCCCACACCCCCCCCCCCCCCCCCCCCCCCCCCCCCCCCCCCTCCCCCACTACCCCCCCCTCTCCCCCCCGCACCCCCCCCCGCCCCCGTTCCCACCCCTCCACCCCCCCCACACCCCCCCCACCCCCACACCACCCCTCCCCCACCCTCCCACCCCCTCCCATCCAACCCCACCCTCCAACCCCCCCCCCCCCCCCCCCCCCTCACCCCTTTTCTCACCCCCCCACCCACACCCCCCCCCCCCCCTCCCCACCCCCCCCCACTCCCCCCCCCGCCCCCCCCTCCCCCGCCCCCCACCCCCCCACCCCCCCTCGCCCCCCGCATCTTCACCACTCCCCCCCCCCACCCCCCCCCCCACCCCTCGCACCCCTCGCACTGCCCCCCCCCACCCCCCCACCTCCCACCCCCCGCCCCCACCCCCACCCCCCCCCCCCCACCCACCCCCCCCCCCCTCCCCCTCCCCCCCCCCCCCCCCCACCCCCGTCCCCCCCTCCCCCCCACCCCCCACTTCCCACCACTCCGCCCCCCCCCCCCGCCCCCCCTCCCACCCTCTCCCCCCCAGCCCTTCCCCCACCCCCCCCACCCCCCCCCCCCCCCCCCCCCCACCAGTCCCACCCCCACCCCCCCCCCCCCACCCTCCCCCCCCGCCCCCCCCCCCCCCCCCCGCCACCCCGCCCCCCCCCGCCCCCCCCCCCCTCCCCCCCCCCCCCCCCGACCCCTCCAGCCCCACCCATGACCCGCCCTCCCCACCCCCACCACCTCCCCCTCCCCCCCCCCCCGCCCCCCCCCCCCCCCCCCCCCCCCCCCTCCCCCCCCCCCTCCCCCCCCCCCCCCCCCCCCCCCACCCACCCTCCCCCTTCCCCCCCCCCCCCCCCTCCCCTCTCCCCCCCCCCCCCCCCCACCATCCCCCCCACCCCCCCACGCGCTCCGTCGTCCCACCCCTCCCCTCCACCCCCCCCCCCCCCCACCCCCCCTCCCCCCCCCCCCCCCCGCCCCCCCCCCCCACCCACCACCACCACACCCCCCCCCCCACCCCCCCGCCCCCCCCCCGCACCCCCCAACCCCCCCAAACCCCCTCCCCACCCCCCCCCCCCCCCCCACGACCCCCCCCGCACCCCCCCCCACACCCCCCACCCCCCCCCACCCCCCCCCCCCCCCCCCCCCCCCCCCACCCCCACCCCCCCCCCCCCCCCCCCCCCCCCATACCACCCCCCCCCCCCCCCCCCACCCCGCAACCCCCACCCCCCGCCGTCGCTCCCCCCCCCCCACCCACCCCCCCCCCCCCCCCTCCCCCCCCCCGCCCCCCCCCCCCCCCATCCCTTGCCACCCCCCCCCCCACGCTCCGCCGCCAACACCCCCCCCCCCACCCCCACCACCACCCAACCCCCACACCCACATCCCCCCCACCCCCAACTTCCTGCCCCCCCCCCCCCCACCACTCCCCCCCCCCCCCCCCAACACTCCCCCCTCCCCCTCCCCACCCCCCCCCCACCCCCCCCCCCCGCCCCACCCCCCCCCCCCCCCACCCCCGCGCCCCCCCCCCCCCCCCCCCCCCACCCACACCCCCCCCCCGCCCCCCCCCCCCCCCCACCCCCCCACCCTCCACCACCCCCCCACCCCCCCACCCCCCCCCCTCCCCCCCCCCCCCACCACCCCTCCCCACTCCCCCTCCACCCTCCCCCGGTCTGCCCCCCACCCCCCCACCCCGCCCCCCCTCAACACCCAGCCCCCCACCCCACCACCCCCCCCCCATCCCCCCCCTCCTCCCCCCCACCCCCCACCTCACCCCCCCACCCCCTCCCCCGTTAGACCCCCCCCCCACAACCCCCCCCCCCCCCCGCACCCCCCCTCCCCCCCACCCGGCCGCCCCCCCCCCCCGCCCCCCCCCCCCCCCCCCCCGCCCTCCACCTCCTCGCCCCACACCCTACCCCCCCCCCCCCCACCCTCCTCCCCCGGGCCCCGCCCACCCCCCCCCGTCCCACCCCTCCCCCCACCTCCCGCTGTCCCCCCCCCCCCCCACAGCCCCCCCCCCCCTCCCCCCCCCCCCCCCCCCCCCCCCAACCCCAGCCCCCCCCCCCCCCCCCCCCCCCACCCCCCACCGCACCACCCCCCCCCCACCCCCCCCCCCGCCCCCCCTCCGCCAACCCCCCCCCGCCACGCCGCCCGCCGGTCACCCCCCCCCCACCCACGCCCCTCCACACGTCCCCCCCCACCCCACAGCCCTCCGCACCCCCCCCCCCCCCCCCCCCCCCCCACCCACCCCCTCACCCCCCCCCCCCCCCCCCCCCCCCCCCCGCACCCCCCACCCCCCCCCCACCCGCCCCCACCCCCCCCCCCCCCCATCCCTCCCCCCCCGCCTGCCCCCCCCCGACCCCCCGCACCCCCCCCCCCCCCCCCCCCCCCCCCCCCTCCCCTCCCGCCCCCCCCAGCCCCCCCCCCCCCCCCCCCCCACACCCCCCTCCCCGACCCCCCCCAACACCCCCCCCCCTCCCCCCCCCACACCACTCCCCAGCCCCCTCCCCCCCACCCCCACCCTCCATCTCCCCCCCCCCCCCCCCCCCCCCACCCCTCACCCCTCCCCACCCCCCCACCCCCCCCCCCCCGTCCTCCCCCACCCCCGACCACCCCCCCCCCCTCCCCCCGCCCCCGCCCACCCGCACCCCCCCCCCGACCCCCTCCCCACTCCACCCCCCACCCCCCCCCGCCCCCCGCCCCCCCCCCCCCCCCCACCCCCCCGCCCCCCCCACCCCTCACCTCCCCCCCCCCCTAGACCCCCCCCCACCCCCGAGCGCCCCCCACCCCCCCCACCCCCCACATCCCCCCCCCCCCTCCCCTAGCCCCCCCGTCCCACCCCCCCCGCCCCCCACCGCCACCCCACACCCCCGCCCCCCCCTCCGCCCTACACCCCCAGCCCCCCAACCCCCCCCCCCCCCCCCCAACCCCCCCCCCCCCCAAACCCTCACCCCCCCGCCCCCATCCCCCCCCCATCCACCCCCCCCCCCCCCCCCCCCCCCCCCCACCCCCCCACCCCATGCTCCCCCCCCCACCCCCCCCCCCCGCACCCACCCCCCCCTACCCAGCCCCCTAGCACCCCCCAACCCCCCGCCGGCCCCCCCCCCCTCCCCTACCCCGCCCCCCCCCCCCCCCTCCCCCCCCCCCCCCTCCCCCCCCCCCCCCTTCACCCCAACCTCCCCCCCGCACCCCCACCCCCCCCCCCCCCCTCCTCCAATCCCCCCCCGCTCCCCCTCCCCCCATGCCCCCACCCCCCCCCTCCACACACCCCGCCCCCCGACCCCCCCCCCAACCCCCCCCCACCCCCCCCCCCCCACCCCCCCCACACCCCCCCCCCCCCCCCACCCACCCACCGCCACCCCCCCCCCCCCCCCCCCCCACTCCTCTGCCCCCCCCCCCCCACCCCCCCCCCCCCCCACGCCCCCCCCCCCTACCCACCCCCCCCCCCCCCCCCTCCCCCCCCCCCCCCCCCCCCCCCCGCCTCACAAACCGCCCCCCCCCATCACCCCCACCCCCCCCCCACCCCCCCCGCCCCCACCCCCCCCCCCCTCCCCCGCCACCCCCCCCCCCCCCTCCCCCCCCCCACGCCCCCCCCCCCCCCCCCCCCACCCCCCCCGACCGAACCCCCACCCTCCCCCGCCCCCCCCCCCCCCCCCCCCCCCCCCCCCCGCCCGCCCGCGCCCCCATGACTCCCCCAGCCTCCACACCCCCCCCCCCGCCGCACCCCACTCCCCCCCATCCCCCCCGCCACCCCCCGCCCCCCCGTCCCCCCCCCCCACCCCCCCCCCCCCCCCCCCCCCCCCACCCCACCCCCACCCCCCCCTCCCCACCCCCCCCCCCCCCCCCCCCTCGCCCCCCCACCCCCCCCCCCCCCCCCCCCACCCCCCCCCCCCCCACCCCCCCAACTCCCCCCCACTCCACCTCCCCCCCAATCCCACTCCCCCCCCCACCCCCCCCCATTCCTCCCACCCCACCTCTCACCCTCCCCCCCCCACCCCCCTCCCCAACCCCCCCGCCCCCCCCCCTCACCCACCCCCCCCCGCCCCCGCCCCCCCCTCCCTCCCCACACCCCCCCCCGCCACCCCCTTCCCACCTCCGCCCCCCCCCCTCCCCCCCCCCCCCCCACCCCAACCCCCCACCCCCCCTCCCCCCCCTACGCCCGGCCACACCCCCCCCCCGACCCCCCCCCCCCATACCTCCACCCCCCCACCCCCCCACCCCCCCCCCTCCCCCCACCACCCCCCCACCCCCTTCCCCACCCGTACCTTTCCCCACCCCCTCCCTACAACCCCCCGCCCCCCCCCCACCACCACCTCCCCCCCATACCCCCCACACACCCCCCCCCCCCTCCCGCCGCCCCTCCCCCCCCCCCCCCCCCCTCCCCCTCCCCCCCCACCCCTCCCCACCCCCCCCACCTCCCCCCCCCCCCGCCCACCCCCCCCCTACCCCCCCCCGCCCCGCCCCCCCCCCCCCCCCATCCCCCACCCCCCCCGACCCTCTCCCCCCACCCCCCCACCCCCTATCCCCCCCCCACCTCCTACCCCCCCCCGCCCCCCCCTACCCCCACCTCCCCCCCCACCCGCCACCGGCCACCCCCCCCCCCCCCTCCTCACCGACCCACCCCCCACCCGCTCCCCCCCCCACCCCCCCCCCCCCCCACCCCCCCACCCCCTCCCCCCCCCCCACCCCCCGCCACCCCCCACCCCCCCCCCCCCACGCCCCACCCCTCCCCTACCTCCCACACCCCAACCCCCCCCCGTCCCCCCCCCCCCCCACCCGCCCGCTCACCCCCCCCCCCCCCCCCCCCCTTCCGAGCGCACCCCCCCGCCCCCCGCCCCACCCCCAACCCCAACCCCCACCCCCCCCCAACCCCCCCCCCCCCCCCTACCCCTCCGACCCGACCCCCCCCGCACTCCCCCCCCCCCCCCTTCCCCCCCCCCCCCCCCCACCCATGCCCCCCCCCTCCCAGCCCCTCCCCCATCCTCCCCCCCCGCCCCCCCCCCCTCCCCCCCCCCCCTACCCACCCCCCCCCCCCCCCCTCCCCCACCACCCCGCCCCCCCCCCCCCCCCCCCCCCCCCCACCCCCCCCCCCCTCCCCCCACCCCCCCCCCTCCCCCCCCCCTCCCCCCCCCTTCCCCCACCCCCCCACCCCCCCCCCTCCAACCGCCGCACCCCCCCCTCCCCCGCGCCCCCCCCCCCAACCCCCACCCCCACCCCCACCCCACCCCCCCTCCCCCCCCCACCCCCCCCCACGCCCCCCTCCTCCCCCCACCCCCCCCGCCCCACTTCCCCCCCTCTCACCGCCGACCCGCCCCCCCCCCGCCCCCCCCCCACCCTCCACCCCCCCCCCCCCCCCGCCTCCTTCCCCGCCGCCCGCTACCCCCCCTCCCCATCAATCCCCCCCCCCCCCCCACCCATCCCCCGCCCCCTCCCACCCCCAACCACCACCCCCCCCCCCCCCCCCCACCCACCCCCCCCCCCCCCCACCCTCCCCCCCCACCCCCCCCCCCACCCGCCGCCCCCCCCCCCCCCCCACCTCCCCACCCCACCCCCCACCCCCCCCACCCCCCACCCGTCCTCCCACCCCCCCCCACCCCCCCCCCCCCCCCCCCCCCCCCCACCCCCCCCCCCCCCCCCCACCCACCCCCACCCCCCCCCCCCACCCCTCGCCCCCCCCCCCCCCCCCCCCACCCCACACCCTCCCCCCCCCCCCCCTCACCCCCGCCCCCCACCCCCCACCACCCCCCCCCCCCACCCCGCTCCCCAACCCCCCCCCCCCCCCCCACCCCCCCCCCTCCCCTCCCCCCACCCCCGACCCCACCCCCCGCCCCCACGCCCGCCCCCCCCCTGCCCCCCGCGCCCCACCTGTCCCCCCCCTCCGCGCCCTCCCCCCCCCTCCCCCCCGCGCCCCCCTCCCGCGCCCCTCGCCCCCAACCCCCCCCCCCCCCCCACCGGACCCCCTCCCCCCCCCCCCCCCCCCCCTCCTCCTCCCCCTCCCCCCCCGACCCCCCCCTCCCCCAATCCCCCGACCCTCCCCCCCCCCCACTCCCACCCCTCACCCCCCCACCCCCCCCCGCCCCCCCCCCCACCCCTCCCCCCCCCCCACCCCACCCCCCCACCTCCCCCTCCCTCCACCAGCCGCCCACCGCCGACCCACGACCCCCCACTACCCCCCCCCATCCACTCCCCCCCCCCCTCACCCCCCGCCCCTCCCACACACCCCCCACCGCCACCCCCCCCCCCCCCCCCCCCCACCGCCCCCCCCCCCCCCCACCAACCCACCCCCCCCCCCCCCCCCCCCCCCCTCCGACCCCCCCCCGCCCCCCCCACCCCCCCCCCCCCCTCCACCCGGCCCCCCCCACCTTCACCCCCCCCCCACCCCCCCCCTCCCCCCCCCCCCACCCCCCCCCCACTCCGTCCCCCCCCCCCCCCCGCCCCCCCCCTCCCCCCCCCCCCCTCCCCCCCCCCCTTCACCCAGCCCCCAACCCCCCCCACCCACCCCCACCCGCCCCACCCCACCACCACCACCACCCCCACCCCCCCACCACCCCCCCCTCACCCCCCCCCCCACCCCCCCCATCCCCAGCCCCCCCCCCCCCCCCCACCCGGCCCCCCACCCCCCCCCCCCGCGCCCCCCTCCCGCCCCGCCCCCCCCCCCCCCCACCCCCTCCCCCCCCCACTCCCCCCCCCCCCCCCCCCGCCACCCGCCACCCCCCCCCACCCTACCCCTCCCCGCCCCCCTCCCACGCCCCCCCCCATCCCCCCCCCACCCCTCACCCCGTCCCCCCCCCACTCCGCCCCCCCGCACCCCCGCCCCCCCCCCCAGGTACCCAACCCCCACCCCCCCCCCCACCCCCCTCCCGCCCCCCACCCACCCCCCCCGCCGCCACCGCCTCCCCAACCCCTCCCCCTCCCCCCCCACCCCCCCCCCCTCCGCATCCCGCAGCCCCCTCCACCCCCGCGCCCCACTCCCCCCGTCACCCCCCCCCCCCCCCCCACCCCCCCCCCCCCCTGCCCCCGCCACCGCCCCCCCCCACCCCTCCGCGCACACCAACCTCCCCCCCCACCCCCCCCCACCCCTCCCCCCCCCCAGCCCCCCCCCGCCCACCCCCCCCCCCCTCCCCCCACCCCCCCCCCCACCACCCCCCCCATCACCCCCCCCGCCCACCCCCTCCCCAATCCCCCCCCACCCCCCCACCCCACCCCACACCACCCCCCCCCCCACAACCCTCCACCCCCCCCCCCCCCCCCACCAACCCCCCCCTCCCCACCCCCCCCTCTCCCCCCCCCCCCCCCCCCTCCTCCGCGACCACCCCCACCTCCCCCCCCCCCCCCCCCCCCCGCCCCCCTCCCTCCCCCCCCACCCATCCTCCACCCACCCCCCCCCCACACACCGCCCCACCCCCCTCACTACCCCACCCCCCCCCCCCCCCCCCCCCCCCCCTCCCCCGCCCCACCTCCCCCCCCCGCTCCCAGCCCCCCGCCGCCCCCCCCCCACCCCCCACCCCACCCCCCGCCCCCAGCCACCGCTCTCCCACCCCGCCCCTCCCCCCCCACCCCCCCACCCCCCCACCCCCCCCCCCCCCCCCAAACCCCCCACCCCCGCCACTCCACCCCCACCCCCGCCCCCCCCCCACACGCCACCCCCCCCACCCCCCCCCCCGTCCCCCACGCCCCCCGTCCCCCAACCCTCTCCCCCCCCCCCCCCCCCCACGACTCCACACCACCCATCCCCCCCCACCCCAAGCGCTCGCCCTCCCCACTCCCCCCACACCCCTCCCCCACCACCTCACCCCCCCCACCCTCCCCCCCCCAACCCCCTTACCCCACCCCCCCCCCCCCCCCCTCACCCCATCCCCCCGCCCCCCCCCCCCCTCACCCTCGCTCCGCCCCCCCCCTGCCCCCCCCCCCCCACCCGCCACCGGCCCGCACCCGCTTCCCCCCTCCCCCTACCGCACCCACCCCCCCCTACCCCCACAACCCCCATGCCACCCCCGCTTCCCTACCCCCCACCGCCCGCCCCCCCCCTCCCCCCCTCCCCCCCCCCCCCTCCCCCCCCCCCCCCCCCCCCCCCGACCCAACCCCCCCCCCATCCCTTCACCACCCCCACACCCCCCCCCCGTCCCCCCCACCCACCCCCCCCCGCCCACCCTACCCCAGCCCCCCCCCCCCCCCCCCCCCCCCCCCACCCTCCCCTCCACCACCCCCCCCCCCACCCCCCCACCCCCCCACCACCCAACACCCCCCCCCTCCCCCCGACCCCCCCCCCTCCCCCCCCTCAACTCCGACCCCCCCGCCACCCCCCCCCGTCCCCCCCCCAGCTCCCCCCCCCCGCCGCCGCACCCCTCCCACCCCCCCCCCTCACCCCCCCCCCCCCCCCCCCGCACCCTCCCACCTCCACCCCTCCCCCCCGCCCCCCCCCCCCCCACGCCACCCCCCCCCCCTCCCACCCCCCCCCCCCCGGCCCCCCCACCCCCCCCCACACCCGCCCCCACCCCCCCCCCCACCCCCAACCCCCCCCGCACCCCCTCCCCCCACACCCCCCCCCCCCCCCCTCGTTTGTTTTTTGAATTTGATGTGAACATTAACCCCATTGTTAAGTTTTTTTTGTACATTTGCACTGGCTTCTTTTCAGTTTGGCAACACAGCAATGGGGAATTCTGCACTTCTGTGACATGATTACATAAAGTAGTCGAGTAGGATGTCATGGTGACCCCGTGGATGGAGGTGGTTAATGAGTTAGGTCATGTCACCAGATTGTGGATCAGTCTCCATGCTCACATAAAGCAGATGTTTTCCTGCTACATTTTTATTCTGTGCTGTGAAAGACAAGTGACAACAGCCTAATGTTACCGGCCTGAAAGTACGATTAGTTTCTACTAGGAAGTTACTTTACAGATGGCAAGCTAATGTTGCTGGCCACAAGAGAAGATCCGCAAAAGCTCGGGTAGAGTAACCATTTGCCTGAACTAAAAAAGAGACAGTCTGGATCAAAAGTGCTACAGATAACCCCCCGGGTGAGACACACAGCCTTTGTGAAAGGCAAGACATAAGCTTCTCACGCAGGAGATGTAACAAGAATATAAGAATAAAAAAGACAGCTACTAGGTCAGGGGGCTCATGGTGCAGGAGAATAACTTCAATAATATGGTGTGCACTGTAGGAAAATGTACACTTGGTGCAAATCGGGTTTTCAGAGACGTATGAAAACGCCTTGACAAAAAGGGTTTGGGAAATTAAAGGGCAGAATTATTAAGGGGTATTTCGTTTTAGTTTTAGGAAAAGGGTAAAAAAAGACTATTACCAAATACATTGCTTATTTTGCTTTAGTTTGGAGTTGAAGCAGATCTTATCTCCTGCTTTTATACATAAACTTCCCTAGGTTACCAGCCACCTCTCTATGCTCTAGCTGCACAGGGGTGTCAAACTGCCGCCCCAGCGTTGGGGAAAAAACACTCCCCTTTAGCCCCTGTTTAGATTATACAAATGCATGATGGGAGTTTTAGTTTCCCAACAGCTGGGAGGGCCGGCAGTTTGCACCCGTGGAGTTAGCAGGTTAAACAGTGTTGGATGGATGTCACTTTGCTGCTTTTTATCTGCGGGACAGAGATTGTTTTCTTACTTACTGAAAATTTAACCCCCTTTTGGCTTTTTAGCTTTTTTCACTGCTGTTTAAAAACCCAGCACTAAAGTCCCTTGTTAGGCTCGCAAAAAACAGCAGGGATGATATCCAATCAATTCTGTAATCACTCCCCAGCCTACAGGAAGTGTGAGCCTTAAAAGAAAACCCGTTACTAGTTTATCCCCCCTTGGAGGACAGCCAAAAGCAGTGTGGGCATGCTTTTCCAGCATTATCTTTTTCTGTAGGATGTTGTTTTAGAGTATTTAAAGTTAAAATTTTGGGGCATTTTTCAGCCAGAAAAGAGCCCAGTTTTTATTCATGAGAGGGTTAGCCCCGCCCACTTAAGACTAGCCCCACCCACATGACAGTTATTTACATGTTTCTACCTATTCAAAGTAATAGGGTAATCCGTTGTGAGGGGGCAGGCTACCCTTGGTGGGTGGGTCAAAATTTAAACTAAACTCTTTTCTATTTTTATACTCAATGGTTGAATTTTAGCTCGCTTTTCTTTTTTAGAGTGAAAATGCTGCAGGGATGTAAAAAATTATTTAAAAAAAAAAAAATTGGACGATATCCAGGAAATCCTATAAAAACAATAATGTTCATTTAAAAAAGAAAGAATAAAATCCAAACATCCAGAATCCTGAACATAGTCAAAGTGCTAGGCTTAAGCGTTTCAGGCTTAGGCACAACAGCCCTTAATCACACACAGCACTACAGAGCTCTAAGGAGTGTCCCGGGTTTTCTTAAAACAAACTTCTTGTTCCAGGATTAACACACAAGAAATCACCATGGTTGGACAGCAGCTTTCAGCAGAGAGGAGAGAGAAACTTGAGTACACTCAGAAAAGATAAAATCTCTTACATATTGAACAAAGTAAAATAAAAAAGCAATGTATTTGGTAATAGTCTTCATTTACCCCCCATACATTTTAAGCTTTATTGTAGTGAGAAAATCCTTTAAACCCCAGGGCGCTGGTAAACCTGCATTGGGCTGTGCACGTAAGGGATCCCAGAAATATTAATGAACTGAATTACATTTGTAGCTAGTAATAGTGCAAGCTTCCTCAATATTGTAAAATTGTATTTTAACCTATAGAAAATGTTTGGTTAAGGTGATTGCTGCTAAAGGGAATTTACAGATTATTAATGGGGTTTTCCCCTTTGCTTCCCAAACCCGGGGCCCCGGGTAGGCTCTCCTTCCCTTTAGGGGGGGTGGTTCTACAGCAGTTATTGGCATTTGTGAAAAAAGGGGGTTTCAAAAGCAGGGCACAAGCTACAGGCCCTAAAGGGGTAAAGGGTTTGTCAGTAAGAAAGATAAACAAAGTCTTGTGTTGCTGATTAGACAAAACAGCAGTGACGTTACCATCATGGCCAGGGCTGTTGAAGCAGAGAGAGGTGGTCAGCAGCCTAGATAACCTTCTATAAACAAGCAGAAGATAAGAACTGTGCTGACTCTGAAATTGAACAAAAAAAACAAAAAGGGCAATTTTTTTGGGAAAAAATTTTTATTTACCTTTCCCCCTCCCCCAAGTTAAATCAATGTGGTGGGAAAAATCCCTTTTTAAAATTTTAAAAAGGTTTTAATTTAAAAGGGGTTTGTTCACTACGGGAAATTTGTTTTTTAATTTAAAAGATCTTGCCAAAACAAGTCGGTTTGCAAAAATTTTGTCCATTAAAAAGTATCCTACCTATTCTGAGATATACCCTCTTTAGGGGTTTGCAAGTCCTCGGGTCCTAAAAGTTCAGACCGGGTTTAAAATCTCTCCTGAAAGGCTGCCAGCACGGGTTTTGCTTAGCAAACAACCCTAAATTTTCTACGGCAGCCAAAAGGGAAGCCAGAAAAACCGCTCCTGAATTAAACGTAAAAACTAAGAAAACAGGGCTGAGGTAAGATGAATCAATATAGAGAGACAACCCTTTTAATTTGTATCCCTGCCCCATTTCTGGATGTACAGTTCAACTGAATGTAGTCATTTCAAAACAAAATCAAAATCTGTCCAATCTTACTATGTGCATAGAAAACCGCAGGTGGCACACTGCAATATAGCTGCTGAGGCAACCTTATAAAGCCCTCAGGAGACTTGAGCATGGATCCAATCAATTATAATAGGACCCATTCTGGGATGCTGCATGGTTACCTTAGGAACTTTAAAACTGCCCCGCAGTTACTGTTTTTTTTTCCAAACCATATGAAAAAAGTCAAATAATAGGGAAAGTTAATAGCTTAGAGACATTTCCAATAAGTGAAAGGGTAAATTTTTCTTTTTTTAAAGGGTTTGGGCCCTACACAGTGCTGGAATCTAGTCAGTATTTTTAATAACCCGGGAAATTCCGACGTACCTGGGCGCTTTTGAAAATTTTAAATAAAAAATTTTTTCCTGTATTTCTATTAAACAAAGCACTTTTTTCTACTGAAGCCACTTGTTTCCCTGGGGAAGATAGAAAAATTTTATATCCCCCGGGAAAAACCCGTGGGGAATTCCCTTTGGGGTTCTGAAAATTTTCTGGCCCCCCCCGGGAAATTCCCGAAATCCGACCTTAGTTTTTGTGCATAAAAAACGCGGTCGGATTTGGATTCCTGGCGGCCCAGTACATGAACTCCACGGGAATCCGACGGGTATCCGGAGAAAGATAAAAGCGGTGGTGGGGGTGCATGAAGTTAAAATTTCCCAGTTGGATTTGCGGGGGGGAAACATAGCCAATGACCCTAGGGGATATTTTCCGGGATGTAAATTTTTTTACATCAAATGAAAAATTTCCTTGATCTGCACTCCAATCTTTCTGATCTGAAGAGAGGTGCAGGAAAAGGGAAAACCCAATCATAGTTAAGCTTTTGGGGGCCCAAGTCACCCAAACCCCCCTCAGCAAAGGGTTGAGATACCAGGGGTGATCCCCCATTGGCCGTTTAGAGTCCCATTTTATTTGGGCAGGGGCCCACCTTCATTGAGCCTAGGATCCTGTTTTTTCCCAAACCCAAAATTAACTGGAGGGTTTCCCACAGGGTTTTTAAAAAAAAGGGGAATTTTTTCTTCCCCGGGCCGGCATTTATTAATGCTGGTAAGGAATTTTTATAAAAAAAATAGGGGAGAGAAAAAGAGTTTAAAATTTGCTGAAATATTTTTATGGCAAAAGGTTTGCTTTTTTAACGGAAATTGAAAAATAGACTACGTTTTTGGTGTCGGGCAAAAAAAAATTTTATCCCAAAATTTAAAAAAAAGCTTAAATGTAGTTCACAAGAGGGGTGGGGTTTTTTAAAGGGCCCAAAGGGCAAAAGGGGTTAGTTGAAAAGATTTCCTGGGGGAGAGCAAAAAAAGGGTTAATGCGGGCATCCCAAGGGTTTAAAAGGGCGGGAAAAGGGGGTTTAATTTATGAATCCCTGGTAAAAAGCAGGGAAGGTTTAATTCGCATACCGGGTTTGGTTTTAGGGTTTAAATTTTGAAGGGGGTGGTTTCACTAAACAGGGAAAGGCATATCACCTGGGATTTTAAAAAAAGATGTTGGTGGAAACCCCCAAGTAAAAAAAAAGGGTGCTATTTAAAATTTCCCCAAACAAGCAACAAGAAACCAAAAAATTAAGAAAAAGGGGGGCCAAAAAACCCCCAGCTGCACAACCCAAAAAAGGGGCTTTTTTGGTTTACCCACAAAATACAAAAAAAGGAAAAACCCCAAAAAACCCCTTTAAAAATTGCATAGGGCTCTGTTCCCCATAAGTATAACACCGGGCCACCCAGTAATTAAAAACAGAAAGTATTTTTCACAGCCCAATTTTTCATTTTTCCATTTTTTATAATATTTTTTATTTTACTCATTTTAAAATATAAATAATATATTTTTATAAAATATAATATATTATATTAAAAATTTTTATTTATTGTAATTTTAACACTGTAAAATAAAAAACCAAAACACCTTTTTTTCCCAATAATTTTGGAATTTTTTAAAAAAATTGAAAAAAAAGGAAAAGAGGGGAGATAACCAATTTTTTTCAAAAAATTTGTTTTAAACCCAAATAAAAATTTAAAAATAGCCGGGTCAAAAAATGCCCTGTTAAAAGCGCCTAAAAAAGTGTGTAAAAACCTCGTTTTTTGGGGAACTCCCAAAGGTGTTTTTTCCCATGGGAAATAATGAAAATAAAATTTTTGTGGCCTTTTTGGATCTTGTTTTTAAAGAGCGAAACCAAAAAAAAAACCCTGCCCCGAAAACCGCAATCAAAATCAGCTGGGGTGAAAAACCTAAGGCATGTTCACACCACTTTTTTTGCGGGGCGAAATTTAAACGCCCCGAAATTAGCCTTGTGGGACGGGGGCGGGAGGGGGGGGGGGCCTGCATTTTCGCCGGCCCTTTGGGATTGCAATTTCCAGCGGCAGGAATTCGCCGTTGGAAATTTTTAACATGTCAATTATCCCCCCGCCCGGCGGATTTCCCCCGAGGGGGAGAGGAGACGTTTTCCTTTGTTCTCTAAGGGGACTGGGGAAATTACCTAATGATTGGGGACGTATTCCAGCCCTTTAATTTGGCGCATTTCCCCGGCGGTAATTCCCGGAAACCGAAAAAGGGCCCCCATTTTAAGCCCGTTGGAAAATGGCCTTAGGCTAGTTCCCCCTGCCTAAAAAACAATCATTTTTTTTTAAGAAATTTTTTCTTTTTAATAAAAACCCTGAAAAAAATTTAAACGGGAAAAGAGATCCCATAGATTTTGAAATTAGAAAAAAACATTCTGTTTCCCCAGAATGTTTTTTTCCCTTTTGCTTTTTTTTTTGGGGCCGGATGTTTTTTGCGGGGAAATACACACCCCAAATCTAATGCTTTTGCATGTCTCCCTAAAAAAAAAAGTCCCAAAAAATTGGCAAAAAAACGCAATAAAAAACACAAAAAAAAAACGAAACCAAAAAAGTCCCATTTGTTCAGCAGCCCAGCCAGCAGCCCTTTTTGTGTTTTTAAAACCCTTTCCTTCTATAAAGCCAAAAAAACCACGAAAGGCCCTTTTCTTTTCCAAAGGTCTTTTCCTTTCTCCCCTCACACTCACTGACCAAGTCAAACTCTGAAATTTAAAAGGAGGATTCTTTTTATGACAAAGCCTTCCATACAGAAAGGACTCTAAAAGAACACCCCCAATAAGGCCCCCCAAAAAAATCAAACCTGGACCCCAGGGCCCGGAAATTTAATGCAGCACGGGAAAAATTTACATTGACTGTTTCAAAAAACCCCAAAGGAAAAAATCTAAAGATTTTTGGGGAAATTTAAAAAACAGGCCCAATAAACCTAACCCTGCGGGGAACAAAAGGCTTTTTTCCCTTTTGAAGAAAATCAGGACATAATAAAAAAACCCAGCTGCCCCAAAAGGGGCGAAAATAGCCCATAAATAAAACCCCTTTGGACTAAAAAAGGAAGCAAAAGGCCCACCCTTTTTAAAAACCCCCCGCCCATTACCCCAAAAATTTTAAACGTGATCCCAAAGAGGACTTTAAAAAACCCGCTAAAGAATAAGCAAGAAATTTTCCCAAATTTCAGGTCCCAGAGGCGGTAGAGGGGCTCCCCCCAAGGGGATCCCAGGCCGGGCTGCTTCTCCCTTGCCCCCCAAAATCCAAAAAAGATGGCAACCCCTTTGGGAGCCTACCCATTTCGGGTTTTTGGGGGATTTCTAAAGGGAGAATATCTCATTTTTGGGGGGGGGAAATCTCCCTTAAAAAACCCCCCCGGGTAAAGAGATACTTAGCTACATCCAGGCCCACATCTTTTAACAAACTCAATGCCCCCGGTCCATTCCTGAGGGCACCATTTTGGAAAAACCAAAGGGAATGTAGAATCCTTGTTATAAAAAACTTTCCCACAAGGAGGGAATTTAGCATATGTCAGGTGAAACTAGAGAAAAAAGAACCCCCAAAAAAACCCAGAAACACATTTTTCATATAGTTCATACCCCAGCCCAACTTATTTTAAAATTTGGAGAGGACCTAACCTACGCGAAGGGGAAATTTTTCCAATGGGGCCAGATGTGCGCCCCAGTAAAAAACCTCTTTATGGCTGAACGGGAAAGGAGCGAAATCTACCCACCTGAAACCCCCAAAACCCATGATGAAACCTCCTTTAAACCATCGATTTTTACCCTTTGTAAATCGGGAATGCGGGCGAGGAGGCCCAAAATCTAATTCCATAATGACTTAAATAATTTTCCAACCCCCCATCAACCTTTAAACTTTCCCCTTTCAGAGAGCAAACCCAAATTTTTTCTGGTTACTACAATACAAAATAAAAGACCCCCGGGTCTACTCAAATCAGTGTACCCCCCAAAAACCACAGCCCGAACGGCCTACCTCAGAAAGGGACAGCTTCCCCCCCAAAGCACACAAAACAATCCCTTTAATTACAGCCAGGCTATAACATACAATCGTATTTGTTTTCCCGAAAAAAAGACAGCCCCGGGACAAGAACCTCCTGGATCTGAGGACAAAATTTTTTTCCAATTGAGATAAGGCCGAAAGTGACGGACAATCAAATCAGCAAGGGGCCCGCCATCAACGGGAGACGGGTTGCCCCCACTTTAAAAAAAGAACCCAAAGGAAGAACCGAGGGGCCCCCTGTTGAAACCCCTACAACCCACAGCTGGAGTCCTACGAAAGTTTGCCAAGGAACTTCAACCTGTACTACATGGGACAACAGACTCAAAGACATTTTTCCCCGTCCCCCCCTCGGCCCCCTTTCCCTTTGCAACCACCAAACCGCGGGCATTATTTTATTGGGGGGGGAGTGCCCTGAAGGCCCCAATGAAAATGGCACCTTTTACCCCTTTCCTGGCCCGAACAGGTGCAAGACCTGCAACACATCCACACCGCGCCCTGTACCTGTCCCACAATCCCCAACTTGGGGAACCCGAATTTGGGGACATTTTCCTGCCGGTCTTTCCCAAAGTTTTGTATCTGACATGTGTGCGCAATGGGCCCCACCAAGGCCTTTATGTGGGGGAAAAAAGGGCAGAAAAACCCAGCCCCGCATAAAATCCCCAAGATTCACTATTAATAACAGCAGAAATGATCCCTTTCCATGGCAAAAAACATTCCCAGAGGTTTTAACCATTCATTTAAGATCTGAAAAAAAAAGGGTTTTAAAAAGGGGCACTTTAAGAAAGCAGAAAAGAGGGAAAAAATGGGGAAATTTTAAATTAATGCAAAAATTTCAACTCGCAAAAAAAGGGCTAAATATTCATGCCAGCTTTATGGGCAAACTATGTGTTTAAAATGTGATGGCCACAAATTAAACATGGGTGGGGCCCCAGATAAACGCAAAAAATTTACTGGGGCCCCCCGCAGCCTTACAAGGGTTTCCGATATTTATGCTTGACCTTCCCTAAATTTACTTTTTCTGCTTATTTCATTTTGTTATTTTTAAAAAATTCCCGGGAACCTTTGAAGGTCCATTCTTTTTTTTAAAAAAAAATTCCCGTGAAATTTTTAATTTTTTGTATAAAAAACCTTCCCAAAAAGGGAGCTAGGGACTCTCGAAAGCTCCCAAACAAAAATTTTCCAGTTAGCCTTTAAAAAGGGTTTTTTCCCTTGGGTTTCTTCACTTTTCTTTTTACTTTTTGGCCCAACAACGGTTCAAACTTATACTACCAGCTTTTGATAGGCAGGGGACAAAAAAACCCAAAAATTTAAAGAATGTTTTTTAGGATTTGGTTTTCAGGCGTTTTTTTGTCCACTGCATAGTTGTTTTTTTTCGCTTTTCCCTGTTTTTTAAAACCCATAAAGGGCCCGGCGTTTTTTTTTTTTTTTTGAAAAGTTCGTTTTTTCCCCCCTCCCCTTTTCCCAGAAACCATAAAATTTTTTATTTTTCCCCCTTTAAAAAGACACATGAGGGGTTTTTTTTTGCGGGACAAGATGTAATCCCCTTAAAGGGGGTTATTCACTTATAAAATAGAATATACGGGAAACCCCAAAAAAAAAATTTTCCCCGGGGGGACAAATTTTGAAAAAAAATTTTTCGCCAAAGTTTGGGGGGTTTTTTTTTACCGTGTTCAATCTTCGGGCCCAAAACAATTTATCTTTTATTTTTTAGGTTGAAAAGCATCCCGCAAAAACCAAACGGGTTTGGGTTTCCCCCTTATGTTTTGGTACCGTAAAAAAAATTCCAAACCCTTTTTCTATTTTTTTAAAATTGCGCCGCGCCGCCCAGTTTGTGCGACCAATAAAATTTTTTGTACTAACACCTACGGGTCCAATGAGGGGGGCATTTTTTTTTCGGGCCGAAGTTTTACTTTTTAAACACCACAGTTTTGGGAAAGCAAAACGACTTTTTTGATCACTTTTATTCCATTTTTTTAAGGACTTTTAAAATGCCCAAAAAACGCAAATATTGGGTTTGGAATTTTTTTCTTCTACGGGTTTTCACGCGTTATTTTTATAGATAAAACTTTTTGGGATGGGGCGTAAAAAATATGTGTAATTTTTTATTATTTTATTGTTTTTATTTGTAAAAGGGGAAAGGGGGGGTGATTTGAATTTTTAATATTTTTTTTTTGTTTGAAGGAAACTCGCTTTCGGAAACTCGCATCTGCTGCCATGCAGCTACAGGCTTCGGCTATAATGGTAGGTGTAACGGTTTTTCAAGTGCTTTTCAATCGATGTAAAGGGGGGGACTTGCAGAAAGTAGGGTTCTTTTACTATGTTGTTCATTGCGACTTATCTGAAAGAGGATTATGTTATTAATAATGTCAAGCGTTAAAACCCAAAAAAGTAAAAAAGCTTTTTCCAAAATTGATTTTAAACCCTGTGTGTTTTTAAACCCCCCTTTAGGACCCGGGGGAGGTTACTCATACGCCCGGGTTTAAGGGGTTAAATAAAAACGGGGTTTTCACTATTTTGGAAAACCCTTTTTTCCCTTTATTTCCGCAATTTTTTCCCCCATTCTCGTGCCTGGCATTTTCCTATAAGGGCATATTTTTGTGATTGTTTTTCAATTTTGGGCTAAATGTTCGGGGGGGACTCTTAATAAAATTTCTCCCCTGTTTATTAATGCAAAGGGTTGCCCAATTTGGGTTGTTTAAAAAACAGGTATAGCATACATTGTGGTGAGGTTTTCCCTTTTTGGGGGAAAGGGAGGAAGCCTATTTTTTCCCTAGTTTTTTTTATTTCCCTTTATTTTTTGAATATTGGACCCTTTCCCTTTTTTTCATTTACTCTGAAAAAGCTGCTCTCTTGCGGCTCCCTTGGGGGTTAGCATGCTGGTTACCCACTCTACCCCCTCCTTCCTATGTTATATTGGGGGTCAAACCTTGGGCCCAAAGGGGGCAAAAACTGGCCCGCCATGCAGTAAGTTTTTTGGCCGCCAGACCCAATTTCAAATTTTTTTTATCCCGGGCTACTGCCCGAAAGGGGGTTTGGGGGTTTCCCAAATGCTGCTGGGGGCCCCGGGGTGTGCGGTGTCTTCGTGTATGTGGTCTATTTACACAAATACCGAACGCTGGCCCCAGATGAGACGATAGTCCCCCGTTCCGCAGGGGTACTCCTTTGGGGCGCTAGCAGGTTGCGGTTTTGGAGTACCAATTCAGGCGGGTGAGTATTCTTACACTGCCTGCTGGCATGATGACATCATGCCGCCTGTGTGGAAAACGGAGCTTAACGGGGAAAAAGGAAAGAGGTATACTGTTTGTTTTTTTTTTTAATTTGCCCTATAGAAAAATCAAATTTTGGGGGACCTATTACTTATATATCTACCAGACTGGGAGACCTATTACAGTATATTGCTACAATACTAAGGGACCTATTATTTATATATCTACCATACTGGGGAACTTATTACTTATATATGTGCCATACAAGGGAAACCCTTTATATTCTGCCATATGAGGGCCCCTTTATATTCCCTAGGGGGGGCCCTTGTACCTAAAAATTAGGGGGGCCCTTGAAACCTACACTTGCCATGCTGACCTATATACCTACCAATCTATTTTATAATTTTTTTGGGGGGGAGGTCCTGAGAGGGCCTATATACCTACCTTTCTACTGTAGGACACTTTATAAAATATTACATGGGCCCTATACATTGTTTTAATCTAAGGGGCCTTATTCTTTCCCAAAGGGGGCCCATACCTCCCTACTAATTGGACTTCTATACGTACTATATTCCTACCTACTGAGGATACTATATACCTACCCTACTGGGAGGGGGTCTATACACCTTCCAAATGGTGGCTTACAAAGGACGATTTGGGGACTCCCCTCCCCCAAAACCCAGCAGTTTTCTTTTTATCATAGGGAAAAAAGGTTGCTTGGGGATGGGGTGTCACCATGTTTTCTTATAAATCCCCTTTTGGAAGGGAGGGGTACACCCCCCCGGGGGTAGGTATAAAAGGGGCTGGAAAAGTGAGGGTTCTTTAAAAAAGTTTGTGTGGTAATTTCTGAGAGGTGAGTGGTGGCCCGAGAGAAGTCATCATAGCCCTAGGAGGGGTTGGGAAAAAAAAGGGGAAAGTGAATGATCCCAAAAGAGGAAAAAGCTCCCGGGGAGTATAAATGTAACTGCGTGTAACCTTTTATGTTGAGAGAATCTCATCAAATATATCTACCATATCTCGTCACTGTATGAGGTGGTATATGTCTGCAGAGCCTGTGTACATGGTTATCTACACTTAGGTACTGTTTTTGGTTTGGGAATATATATTGTAGAGGCCCGTTTACATGATAGTCAAAGTGCTGGTCGCATTTTTGGGTCTGTCTGGCTAAAATTGCCAAAAAAAAGGGGAGATAGGTCATCAATTTTTTTGTTTATCAATT
>JAODAL010034408.1:0-44287 GCA_025379985.1 Phyllomedusa bahiana
AGGGAACCAGGGGTTTTAGTGAGTATAGCAACCCCACAGGTTTTTCACAAATTTTTTTAACGTTAGGCTGTGAAAATGAAAAAAAAAAAATAAATTTCCAACAATCTGCATTGTTACGCAATTTTGTCCAAGTTCGGCAATACCCTACATGTGGATGTAAATTGCTGTTTCGGCACTTGGCAGGACGTACAAGGGAGGGAGCGTTATTTGGATTTTGGAACACAGATATTAGTGGGTGCCATGTTGCATTTGCAAGGCCCCCAATGAACCAGAACAGGTGAAACCTTCCAGAAGTCACCCCATTTTGGATTCAACACCCCTCATGGATCTCATCTAGGGAAGTATTGTGCACATTGGGTGCACTGGTGTTATTAGCATTGGGCCATGAAAATGGGGGTGGGGAGTGGAATGCAGTTTTGCCATTGTTTTTTCAATTTCTTGGTACCATTATGGGGTTCATATGATGCTTTGATCGCTTTTTATTAAGATTTTTGTGAGGCATTTTGAAGAAGATACAGCGATCCTGGCAGTGTTTTTTTTATTTTTATATCTACAGCAGTCACCGAGCGGTGTAAATAACATGCTAGTTTTACTCAGCAGGTGGATATGATTACAGCGATACCCAACTTGTATATTTTTTTTTATGTTTTACTGCTTTTAAAAAATTTAAAAAAAACTTTTATTCAAAAAGGAAAACACGTTTTTGCATCGCCATAGTCTGAGAGCCATAACTTTTTTATTTTTTGTATACAGAGCTATAAACATGAAAAGGAAAAGTACGGGCTCACCCTTTTGTTGGCCTTGTTGGAGATGTAAAATTCGGCTTGCTTCCGTTTACTGCTTGATCCACCGCCAGCTCTCATGTATAGGCAGTTCCTCTAGTGTTTTCAACACAAGCTGCTCTTCAAATGTTAACCCTGGAAATTCATTAACCAACATATTATAATCTGCCCTTCTTTTTGTATCCCCTTCCATTTGGTTATCATGATCAAAAAAATATTTTTTTACAGCAAGAAGTCTTGTAAACTTATTAACCCCTTAACGACCCTGGACATATGAGTACGTCCCAGGGTCGCTAAGGGGCTTTGCGGCGGGATCGCTCCGTGACGGCGGGTGTTAGCGGCTTATCTCAGCTAACATCCGGCGGTTACAGAGCGGGGTAGGGGCGCTGTTTAACCCCAGACGCGGTGGCAAAGATGGCCTCGGCGTCTAAATGAATGAAAAATGGTGCCGCACACCGTTCTTCACAGCGATTGGAGTCCCCGCAGCGTAACTTGTGAAGGCCTCCATCGCTGTCTTGTTCTCATTTGTCCCACTTCCGGCCCTATTTAATGCATTAGGCTGTATTAACGATCGCTCCCCCTAGTGGTGAAGCGCCCTAGGGAGCCACAATGTTAAAGTAAAAAAAATAAATAAATAAAGTTTTAAAGTACACAAAAAAAGTATTAATCAGAATAGCGGAACATATTGCCAGTAGTCAGAAGACGTATGCACAAATGTCTGGAGCTGCATGGCATTTTGTAGAGCAGCATGCTGGCTCCTTGAAAACGATTAGATTTTATGGTATAGAGCACGTTAGGACCAATCACAGAAAAAGCACTAGTACAGGGCCCCTAATCTAAAATATAACTTTTATTAGTCAAATATTAAAACACACACAATGGCCCTCTACTCCATAGGTAACACCCTTATAACTTACTAATAGTATAATACTACATAATATTCCTCCAATACAAATAGTAGGTAATGTTCAGACTTAGAGTCACAATAGTCACATACAAGCAGGCCCTATTAAGATACTACAGAAAGACAGAGTAATCCCTGCTGGGGAATAGAGACTACTATGCCATCCTGGGAAGTGACCCCACAGAGATGTTTCTGAAAAACCTAGAGGAAATGGTGATTGAAGCATTAGATCTGGGACTAGTGTCTAGGAATGAGTCACAGTTCTTACTCCCGAAGAACCCAAAAATTGCTACTTTTTATTCCCTCCCAAAGGTCCATAAGGGGACAAGTCCCCTTAAGGGACGTCCGATTGTATCAGGGATTGATTCCCTTACCCAAAATGCTGGAATTTATCTTGATAGGATTTTGAGAAGCTTTGTAACTAGCCTACCATCCTATATTAGGGATAGTTCAGATCTGTTGAATAGACTGGAAGGGATTAATGTTGAATCAGATGTGAAGTTGGCTTCTATTGACGTGGAAGCTCTTTATAGTAGTATCCATCATGAGCTTGGAATTAAGGCTGTTGAACACTTTCTGAGCACTAGGGGAACCCAACATAGGAATCACAGTATCTTTGTTCTTAAATTGTTGGAGTTCACGTTGACTCATAATTTCTTCCTCTTCGGGCCCAGACTCTACCACCAGCTCAGGGGCACGGCAATGGGGAGCCCTTGCGCTCCCACATATGCTAATTTGTTCCTGGGCTGGTGGGAGGAGACCCTGGTGCTCGGAGAGGAGGGGAGTGATCTGACGTCCCATATATTATTTTGGGGGCGTTATATTGATGACGTGTTTATATTGTGGCAGGGGCCTAATAGTGCCTTTGACGAATTTGTGTCCACCTTGAATCAAAATCATATTGGTCTACATTTCACTAGCGAAATCAGTGATAAGGAGCTGTCCTTTTTAGATATTAAGATCTGGATAGACTCACTTGGTCAGATACAGACTGCCACTTTTAGAAAACCTACAGCTACCAACAATCTACTGAGGTGGGAAAGTCATCATCCCAGAACCCTAAGGCAGGGCATCCCGAGAGGCCAATACCTCAGGATGCGGAGAAATTGCTCACAGATTGAGAGCTTCTATAGGCAGTCCAGAGATTTGAGAGATAGGTTTTTGGATAGGGGATATCCTTTAAGTACATTACAATCTGCTTTTGGTCACGCACTTACTTCCAATAGATCCGCTTTGTTGACCCCCAAAAGAAAGGAGTTAGAAGAAAGAGATAAAAAATTCAGGATCATTGGGACATATGACAATATGTCAAATGAGGTATGTAAAATTCTTAAAAGACACTGGAGGGTCCTATGTTCTGATCAGGATCTTAAAGAAGTTCTCATAGAGCGCCCTCTGATAACTTATAGGAGGGGGCGCTCTATTAGAGATAGGATTATACATAGTCATTATGTTCCACCTAAGAAAGAAGGTACGTGGCTTGATCGAAAACCACTGGGAATGTTTAAATGTGGAAAATGTGTGTACTGCCCCTATGTAATGCAAACCAAAAACTTTAGTATTTCAGCTACCAATGAGGAGTATGGAATTCGTGACTTTGTAAACTGTGACTCTAAAGGAGTTGTTTATATGATCATCTGTGAGTGTGGTCTCCAATATATAGGGAAGACCATAAGAACCCTAAAGAAGAGATTTGGAGAACATCTTGGGGATGTGAGAAATCAGAGAGATACCCCTTTGGCTCAGCATATATGGTTGAGACATAATGGTGTTTTTTCTGGATTGAAATTCCTAGCCATTGAAAATATTCGGCAATCCCCGAGAGGAGGTGATATGGATAAGATATTATTACAAAAAGAGACGGAATGGATGTTTAGATTAGAAACAGTGCAACCTAAGGGTCTGAACGAGGTTCTGTATTTTGGATGTTTTCTTTGAAATATTGGTGTCCCCTTTCCCTCCCCTTCCCTCTGTCTTTGGTGTGCATTCAACCCCGGAGGGTTAATTTGAACGGGATAGTTCTTACCCTGGTATATCAATTTATCTACTAATTTAATTTAGATGTTTGTCTGGATCTGTATATGTTCTTTGGAGTGACTAATCGTCCAGTGGCCAGTTGTTTTAGCCTGGCGACGTATAATATATTAGTAATGGCACTAAATTATCCTTCCTATTTTTTAAAATAGACCATCTAGTGATGAATCTGTTTAAACTAAATTGTTACGGCTATACAAGAAAAATTGTCTCTCACACCTGAGAATATCCTATTCTGTATAATTTGTATCACTTATGACCAGTCTGGCGACAGTTACCAGGCAATACAGCGACCGGAAATAATTTTTGTCCGGCGCTACCTAGAAATGGGATGCGCAGGCGCAGTGGGAGCTTTGAAGCCAGAAATGTGAAGTGATAACTATCAACATGTGCGAAGTGGTATGTGAGCACTTCCGCTATTACGTGTCTGCGCCTGCGCTGTGGAAGTAGAGAGACGCCGAGGCAACTTCCGCTGTAGCTAGTAATGTTCATCTAATGGCGCCAAGTAGTAAAGGAGGGATGTGTCGCTGCATACATATACAGGTAAACTTTAGTCTACTCTAGGTTATCATCCTCAACTATAGTGGTTGCATTTGTTACCAGTAGCTCCATTGTGGGCTTATATGGGTTAGCCATACTTATTGGTCCCCTGAGGAACCCCCTCTTATATCTTTTGGGGGGAGAAACGCGTCGGGAATCGGTGGCTATCTTGGACATCTGGGACATCTTGGATGAGTGATAAGTACCAAGTACCAAGATTATAGTTGTTATTTTGGCTAGAATGCTGTCTATTGCGGCATTCTTCTTTTTGCAACCTTGTGTGCGGCCATTGCTGCAAAAATAATAGATATTCCTCATATATGTAATAGAACTGTGTAGGGAACAACAGGGTGAGCCTTCATCTGACGTGGCCGACCCTCTCGGGACGATTACTCTGTCTTTCTGTAGCATCTTAATAGGGCCTGATAGTATGTGACTATTGTGACTCTAAGTCTGAACATTACCTACTATTTGTATTGGAGGAATATTATGTAGTATTATACTATTAGTAAGTTATAAGGGTGTTACCTATGGAGTAGAGGGCCATTGTGTGTCTTTTAATATTTGACTAATAAAAGTTATATTTTAGATTAGGGGCCCTGTACTAGTGCTTTTTCTGTGATTGGTTCTTTTTTGATATAAGGGCCTTTTTGTAGACCGCTTATTTAACTGTGATTTGTCTATAGAGCACGTTAGGAAACCTTACCGGGGTGGAGACTGGCAAAGTCTTTTAACGAGACGGGAGGCTCACTGGATTTTAAATCTGAGTTCCAGAGCCCCTAATGGATTTATTTTTAGAACAGATCTCTTGTATATATTGATACATAGATTATGTCATATATCAATAAGTCTTGGCTTGTTGTTATCAGTGTCAGATTTGTATAAATTTAACAGTGTTTCAGCCATGGTCCCTTTAAATGTAAACGGATGCCAGATAGTTTAGTGAGGTTTCTAATGATTGGTTGGTGAATGTTTTTAACCACTTCATTTTGTCACACAAAGTAGCTGTGAACAAGGTCCATGCTGGACTGAAACACGTAAGTGTGTGACAGTTTTATCACCTCACCTATTTTTTGCATGTTCCATGGAATTATTAATCTCCAAAAATAAAGTCTGCTTTTATATGTAGCGCTGGATTGTGGAATTTTCCATTTTCTCTCTATATACAGAGCTATGTATGGGCTTGTTTTTTGTGGGATGAGTTGACATTTTTATTGATACCATTTGTATTTTTAACTGCACTCACCGTGCAGTATACCTGACAAGTTGGTTTTACGATTACAGCAAAACCCAACTTAAAAAGTTTTTATTATGCTGAAGTGCTTTAAAAAAGTATTTTATTATATAAAACAATTTTTATTCATCGCTAGCTCCTGATAGCCATACCTTTTTAATTTTTTCGTATACAGAGCTGTGTAAGGGCTTTTGTTTTGCGGGATGAACTGGAGTTTTCATTGGTACCACTTTGGCACTTATAAGAGTTTTTGATCGCCTTTTAATCCATTTTATGGGCTGCAGGATAAATGAAAATCACAATTCTGTGACTGTTTTTTTTTGTTTATTTTTGCTGGTTAAATTTATTACAGATTTATAGGGTAGGTCGTTATGCATGTGACAATACCAAATATGTATACTTTATTTATTTTTTTTGGGCAGGCGATTGGTGTTTGTAAAGGGGAAAAAGGCAATGTACGTGTTTTGATTTTATTTTTTGTGTTTTACTTTTTTAAAAATTTTTACAGTTTTTTTTTTTTTTTAATTTTCCCCAAAGGAGACAATTATCAGATAAATTTTAAAAGGGAGATAAGTAAATAGCAGAACTGCTATATATTTGTCTCAATGGGGACTGTCAGTAACCTTGCCCGTCCATTCCACAGTGTATGGCCAGTCATTGTGACGTCACCTGCAGCCCGTCTATCACAGGTGGGCTACTAGGTAACACCACAGTAGCTACGATTATATTGCAGCTGCTGCTCTGGATACAGGAGGAGCATTCCTGTGATCGTGATAGATTGTGGCAGCTAAGGGGTTATTCGCCTGTGGCCCCCCCCCCCCTGTGGAGTACCAATGCCGTAGCGATTGTGCGAACGGTGGGTGCGGGTGTGGTCACGCGGCTTATTGTGGGCCGGATGGTCCCTGCCGCAATACGCCGGGTGTTTTGGAACCGTGCGCTAATCAGCGCGTAATTCCAAAGCACGGGGCTCTGGCCGGATGCTGGCCCCATAGACATGCATTGTCAGCGGCGCATATTTGCTGCTAACAATTGACATGTCGCGGGAGGACGACGCGTAATCCATAGCTCTCTGAGTTACCGTAATTAAGCGCAATACGTGGCGAAATACACGCGCAATTACGCGCACAAATAAGCTGTGTGAACATACTCTTAGGGCATGTCCCCAACGCACGGGTTTACGGACGGTTGTTCAGGTGGTTTGCGTTTTTGCAGACTGCCTGAAAACCGGCTGAAAATGAGCACAATTATGCTCTATGGAAAACCCGTGCAGCGGTCCCCACTGCACGTGTTTTCCATCCGGCGTTTTTTCCGCCCGCAGTCCGCCCACAAAACATTCTACAAGCACAATCTTCCGTTCAGTTTTCGGACGGATTCTATGCTTGTGAATGTGAAGGGGGAGGGCTTTTCTCCGCTCATCGCCGCAAAACGTGGGAACGCACCCGTTTGCATGATCACCTGGAGGTAAACTTGTGTCCAGGTGCATTAACCCCTAAACGATTTGGACCTTAGCTTATGTCTAGTGTCGTGAAGGGGTTAAAGAATATGAAAATATAGCTAGTAATTCTTTCTTGATTTATTAATAGTTTATTGAAATTGTACATTTTGTGCCATTAGACAGAAACAAAACTATTTGCGGTTTTCTTTGTGGGAGATTCTTGCCTTTTTTTCGATTGTATTTCCATGTTCAACATCCTTCTGTTTTACAGCTTGTCACACACAAGTTAAAATTATTTGGTGGTTGTTTGGCACATTAAAGGCAATCTATTTATCCATCCCTCCAAACTGTCCCGGATCCTACAGGACAGTCTACAGAATCCCCGGGATTGCCCTGAATCCCCAGGACTGTACTCTTCATTCCACTGTTTGCATGTCCACAGGATAAGCTATCCAGCATCCAGAGGATAGACTATACAGCGTCCAGGAAAGCTGAGTAGCACCAGGGTCTTTGGATCAGTGAAATCAATCTCAAACACCTGTGATACAGAGTTTAGTGTTCCCAATTAACCACTTAACGACATTTGATGTAAACTTAATTTAATTGCAGCTGACACCATCTGGCAACATCAGGGAATGGCCCTGTTCACACGACGGATTTGGCCGCGGTTTCCACGGCCATAACTGCGGCCAAATCGCGCCTAGATTATTAACATGGTTTCCTATGGGAAACCGCGTTAATATTCACACGCCACGGGTTTGGCCGCGGCTCCGGGGCCGCGGACAGACCCGCGCGTGTGAAGAACTCTCCTGTCATTTCTTGAGAGGAGTGCTCTGCGCGGCGGCCGCGCGGTGCTGCCGCGGGTGTCGCCGCGGGTGGGGCGCGGCTGGGATGCGGCTAGCGGCGCGGCTTGCCCCCTGCTCTCAATTTGCATAGGGGCAAGCCCTCGGCGCAAGCCGCGCCCCTCCCGCGGCGAGGCCATGCGAGGCGTCTGGAGACGCGAGTTTGCAGCGCGGCCCGACGAGGATTTGGCCGCGAAAACCGCGGCCAAATCCGTCGTGTGAACGAGGCCAATGGAGCAGCAGCATCTAAATAAATGAGAAACAGTGCCGCATGCTCCCACTGCAAGATCAGGGATTGATAAATTAACATAGCAGCTGGAAGTAGTAAAACTGCCATCTTAGTTTACCCTTCTGCATTGTTATTCAAGACGGAATTGCGAGCCGGATTGCGCTGGCAAATTCGTCTTGAATAAGGGGCGGTGGCGCGGCCCGCCGGCCCCACGGACTTCCATTATCCACGGCGCGTATTGTGCATGTCAGTTTCTCCCCGCCCGGCGGATTCGCCGAGCTGGAAGGGGCGACGGAATCCACTGTTCTCTATGATAACTTTGAATTACCGTAATTACTGCGACGGATTGGCGCCGTACTGCAGCGCAAATCTGGCACCCAGTACGGCGCCAATCCGCGGCCAAATAAGCCGTGTGAACTGCCCCTAAGGAGATAAAGGACACTTAGCCAAAAAGGAGTTCCACATTATTAAGCACACCACAGGTTTCTAGCAAGAAAAAGGAACTCTTTGCTGACTAAAAACTTCAAAAAGTGTAAAAAAAAACTTGATTTGTACTCTAACGGTTGATGAGTTCACACCTTAGAGTCTCTGCAAACCTGAAATGATGTCTAAAAGATAACGTAATAAAAATTAGACCCCTAAATCATAAGGGAGATTAAAAAAATGCAAAATAGGAGCAATTTTTGGTTTGCGTTTCTCTTTAACTTTACTTGTTTCGTGACAAAATGATGAAAATTGAAAATCTGCAAAAAAGGGACATTTTGAGTTCACAAGCTTTGTAAATGTTTTTTTGTATTTTAAACCCCCTTCCCCGAAGGGGGACATAGCATAGTCTGGGGGAACCGTTCCTGCAAATGTCATTGCTACGTCCTGGCACTCGGGTTACAGCGAGCACCACACGATCGCGACATGGGACCAGCAGTAAATTTCCCGCTGGCCTCACCGCATCACCCCGGCTGGATGAGGTCCGGCCGGGGTGATTAATCTTTCGATTCGAAACTATCGGGGTCGCGTCATCGAAGCTGCAGGCAGGAGGAATGGCTCCTGCCTGCGTCCGGCACGCGGCAGCAGAGATGCCCCCGCTGGTCCCTTACCCAACTCCCCGGATGCTTTCAAAAAGCACCCGGGTAGTTAGTGATGTCCCATGCCCACAAGCATTGTGGTCATGGTGATTGGCAGTTACCATCGGACCATACACAGCGAAATGCTATGTACAGGTCTAATTTTAACAGAATTGACGATTATTGTTACAAATCCCCACTGGGGAAAAGTGAAAAAATGTGAAAAAGTAAAAAAAGTAAAACACAAACACAAAAAAAAAAAAAAACAAGTACACCGCCCTTTTCCCCTTTACAAACGGGGGAATGCCCCAAAAAAGACAAAAATAAAAAAAGTACCCATATTTGGTATCACCCCGGGGCTAAAGACCCACCCCATAAAACTGTCATGTTAATTTAACCCCTACGGTGAACGCCGTAAAAAACAAAAGCAATAAAAAATCACGATTGTGATTTTGTTCTCCGCAGCATAAAAATAGAATAAAAGCGATGAAAAACTCAATAAACGCCAAAGTTTTACCCAAATTAAAAAGCAGTTCATCCCGCAAAAAAAAAGTCCTTTCACGTCTCTGTATATGGAAAAATAAAAAAGTTATGGCTCTCAAGAGATAGCAATGCATAGATATTGTTTTACACAATAAAACATTTTTTTTTTTTTAAAGTGCTTCAAAATAAAAAAAACTATATAAATTGGGTATCGCCATAATTGTATCAACACAGAGAGTAAAGCTAACTGGTCATGGATACTGCACGGGGAGCGTGTTAAAAATTTAAAAATAAAAAACATTACTGGTTTGCAGTATTTTCTTCACCCTGCCTTCCAAAAAACGGATTTAAAACTGATCAAAAAGTTTTGTCCCCCCAAAAATGATCCCAAATAAAACGTCAACTCATTCCGAAAAAAAACAAGCCCCTACACAGCTCAATAACAGAAGAATAAAAGTTATGGCTCTCGGGATATGGCGATGCAAAAACGTGTTTTCCTTTTTGAAAAAAAGTGTTTTTATTGTGTAAAAGCAGTAAAACATAAAAAAAATATACAAATTGGGTATCGCTGTAATCGTATCGACCTGCTGAGTAAAACTAGCTTGTCATTTATACCGCATGGTGAACGCTGTAAAAAAATAAAATAAAAAACACTACCAGGAATGCTGTATTTTGTTCAAAATACCTCACAAAAACCTTAATACAAAGTGATAAAAGCATCATATGCACCCCATAATGATACTAATAAAAACATCAACTCATCCCGCAAAAAACAAGCCCATAATCAGCTCCGTATACAGAAAACTTGAAAAGTTATGGCTATCAGAATAGAACAACATAAAAACTAATTTTTTTATAAACGTATTTCTATTGTATAAAAGAAATAAAACAAAAAAAATATAAAATTTATAATCATTGCAATTGTACCAACCCCTATGGTAAAGTTATCACGTCATTTACACTGCACGGCGAACGCTGTAAAATTGAAGCCCAAAAAACAATGGCGGAACCCCCCCCATTTTCATGGCCCAATGCTAAAAAAAAGTATGAAACACTTGTGCACCCAAAATGCACAATACACCCCTAGATGAGATTCCTAAGGGGTGTTGAATCCAAAATGGGGTGACTTCTGGAAAGTTTCACCTGTTCTGGTCCTTTTGGCGGGTTTGCAAAAGCGACATGACCCCACCAAAATCTGTGTTCCAAAAGCCGAATAGCACTCCCTCCCTTATATGTCCTGCCATGCACCCAACAGCAGTTTATACCCACATATAGGCTATTGCCGAACTTGGAAGAAATTGCGTAACAAAATTTTGGGGGCTTTTTTACCAGGATTCCTTGTAAAATGTAAACATTTTCAGCTAAAATTGCAGATTGTTGAAAAAAAATGTTTTCATTTTCACAGCCTAACGCTAAAAAAATTTGTAAAAACAACTGTAGAGTCGATATACTCCCTACACAACTGGATATATTCCTTAAGGGGTGTAGTTCACAATATGGGGTCTTTTCAGGGGTGTTTATTATTTTTTAGCACCTTAGGGCGTCCGCAAACCTGAAATGGCGTTTAAATAAAATCGTAATGAAAATGAGACCCCAGAGTCCAGTAGGTGCTCCTCCTATTCTGGGGCTTGTGGTTGAGCCAAATAGCGCACTAGGGCCACATATGGGATATCTCTGAACACAGCAGACTTTGGGGAATCAATATTAAGTTGCGTTTCCCTGATCACATCTACCATGTTCTCGTGAATAATGGATAAAAATTGAAAATCTGCAAAAAAAAGTTAAATTTTGACATTTCACCTCCACTTTGCTTTAATTCCTGTGAAACACCTAATGGGTTAATAAACTTTCTAAATGCTGTTTTGAATACTTTAAGGGGTGTACTTTCTTGAATGAAGTCCTTTATGGGGATACCTAACATATAGGCCAATCAAAGTCACATTAGAACTGGACTGGTCCCTAAAAAATGTATGTTGCAAATTTTCTTGAAAATTACTACTAAATTTCTAAGCCCCTAATGTCGTAAAAAAAAGACATTTAAAAAAAAATTATACCTATAGCAGACATATGGTAGATGCTAGTTATAAACTATTATGAGTGGAATAACTACCTGTCTTACATGCAGAAATTTTTGAAGTTTGAAATTGGTTAATTGTTCAAATTTTTCAGGATACTTTGATATTTTTCACAAATTAACAAGCATTTTTTGGCCCAAAATTTCTTACTATCTTAAAGCACAATGTGTCATGAGAAAACAGTCTCTGAATCACATGGATAGGTAAAAGTGTCAAAAAGTTATTTCTCACATAAAATGACACATGCCAGATTTAAAAAATGGGGCTCTGTCAGAGAGGCCAAAACTGGCTCCGGCGTAAAGGGGTTAAGTGGTGATTTTTTTTTTTTAAATAGAGTGATTTATTGGGTGTTGAGCATACAAGCATCTCAAAGCCATATTAGAACTTAACTGGTTCCTAAAAAGATCTGTGTTGCAAATTTTCTAGAAAATGTGAAAAATTTTTTTTTACAATATTTCATATTGTTCATATATAAAAAATGACCGTATCAATTAAAATGTATTAATCTCTTAAAGCACAATGTGCCACAGAAAACAATCTCACAATCATAATACTGGTAAAAGCATTAAATAGTTATTTAAAGGTAAAAAGACATGTCAGATTTGAAGTCAAAACTGGCTACAGCGGTGAGGGGTTAATCAGACAACATGTTTAGTGGATGGATCCAATTTCTCAGGTCCATAACCTAGAGTTAGGGTTACAGTTTGTGTTAAGGATGCACGTATCTTCTGAACACCGATGCATGTTTTACAATGAAAATAATGTAAATCACACTGCACATTGTTAGATGCGGTTTTGAGTCTGAAACACGGATCCAAATATGCATCTAAGAAACGATGTGTGAACATCCCCATAGGAAAGTTATTTGTGCTCCTGGACAACACTTGTAGCTTGAGCTGGCATTTCATATTGGATTATATTGCTTGGATTGCTGATCTCTTTGCCTGTCTAGTTGACCTCCATTTTTTACAATTTGACCTGCATCTTCTTAAAAATTTGTTTGTGTTTGTTTGTGTCTTGTCTTGTTCTTTGTTTTACTTGCCCAGTGGAACGTTGACCAGTTTCTATTCAGGTCCCAGGGTACCTTACAGAAACTCTGCGAAAGCTGAAGGGTAGAACTTTTTGTAATAAAAAACAATTGCAAATCTTTTTTATTTGTAAAGGTATAGTCAATGGAGAGGGGTCATTGATCCAGGGATTTTTCCAATTGCCAGATTGGAGTCGGGAAGGAATTTTTCGCTAAAATGAGGACAATTGGCTTCTACCTCATTGAGGTTTTTTGCCTTCCTCTGGATCAACGCCTTAACATAACAGGCTGAACTAGATGGACGTCTTGTCTTTTTTCGGCCTTACAAACTATGAAACAATGTAATTTGAAGAAAACAAATGTTTAAAAGAGTCATATTTGCTCCCAACACACTTAAGCATAAAAGAGTACTAAGGGAGGGTAAAATACTGACCTTGCTTTTAACCCCTTAACACCGAGGCCTATTTCTTTTTTTGACGTTCGTTTTTCCCTTCCCGCCTTCCCAGAGCCATAATTTTTTTCTTTTTCCACCTACATAGACATATGAGGACTTTTATTTTGCGGAACAAGATATAATTTCTATAGGTGTTATTCATATTACCATAGAATCTACTGGGAAACCGCAAAAAGATTCTAGGTGGGACAAAATGTGAAAAAAAGGTACTTGTGCCATGTTTGCGGGGGTTTTGCTTTTAAGGCATTCAATCTTCAGTAAAAATTATGTGTTACCTGTATTCTACAGGTTGATATGCATCTGCCAATACCAAACATGTATGGTTTCCGTTACATTTTGGTACCGTAAAAAAAAAGGCCAAACGTTTTCTACTTTTGAAATTTGCGCCGCGGTGTCATTTTCTGCGACCAATAACTTTTTTGTACTAACACCTACGGACTTGAGTGAGGGTGCATTTTTTGCGAGCTGGTGTGTACTTTTTATTGATACCAGTTTGTAATACATGTGACTTTTTTGATCAAATTTATTCCAACTTTCAGAGGAATGTCCAAAAAAAACGCAATTTTTCCGTTTGGAATTCTCTTCTTCTACGATGTTTAGTGTGCAGGATAAATCATGTTATATTTTAATGGATTGGACTTTTTCGGACGCGTCAATAACAATTAAGTGTAACTTTTTTATTATTTTATTTGCAAACTGGTGAAAGGTTGGGTGATTTTAACTTTTAATATATATATTTTTACACTTTGAAACTTTTTTTTTTACTTTACCTTTGAGTCCTCCTAGGGCGCTTCACCACTAGGGGGCTCGATCATTTTATATAGACAATGCATTAGGGTGTACAAATATGGCGGTTTCCCCACTTCCTGCCTGGTGCCAGAAGTGAGGGACTCGAAAACATGGCGGCGATGGAAGCCTTCACAAGGCTTCCAACTGCCATGTTAAGCGATTGGAAGCCCGCAATTTCGCTGTGGGTGTCCTGATCGCAGTATGTACTCATATGTCGTTAAGGGGTTAAAGGAATGTAAGGAGCAATAAGGGTGAGTTCAGAAAAGCTATGCTGCAGTAGAGCTGGGTTAAAAGGGTTAAATCTTCAACATATAGATTTGAAAAAATGCAGCATATACTTCCTTTTGCTGCATTTTCAAGGTGTTCTGCTGAAAACACTTTTAAATGTATTGTATTGTTACAAACAGAAAATTTGAGACACATCTGCCATATCTGAATGATCTTTTAGTGTGTGTTAACATGAAAAGTTTGTTGCGTTATTGGAGGATTATTTGATGCAATTAATTTTGAAAAAGAGAACAGAGGTGGGGCTGTCAAGTGGAGAATTTTTTTTTTTTTTTTTTTTACTATGTCCCGCAAAACTGATCAGTTTTGTCATGTATTTTACTTGAAATGTGTTGCGAGCTTCCTACAGTGCTATAGTGCTATATGATGTCAGGAAGCTCATAAGTTCTGTGTCTCTCACAACACACGAGAGCTCTTTTATAGGTTTATAGCCCCCATCTTTGTAAGAGTAATAAGAAATGACTTCTTACCATTTAACCAAGTTAAGGCAATCACAAAGAGTAATACATGTCAAGGCAATTAACATTCCTGGTTACTGCGGTAAGAGTAATAACTAGGATTTATTTATCCTTATATCCTATAGTCTATCAATCCAGTTCTAAACTTATCTGTTCTCTGAGAAGCCTGTACATATTTTTCCTTCCTGATTTCAACATTTTTATTTCAACATTTTTAATGCAGACACCATGGGCGGGTGCCTAGGGTGGCACATTGTGGGGGGTGGCACCAGCTACAGCTTTGATAATATATACTTTTTTTTACCACTTGATAAATTTACAAGGCAAGCAGCACAGCAGAAGAAAGAGATGAGTCATGCCCCTCTCTCTCCTATGAGGTTAGCACTGATTGGTGGAGGAGCAGTCATGAGGGATGTCTCTGCTTCTCCACAAATCAGCCAGATTGCACTAAGGAGAGACCCAGCTGGACACATAGCAGAGGATGCCAGAGATGGGCCTTGAACAGAGCAGTTTCTTATCAACATATTTACTCAAGTAAAAGCTATTAACTCTTGTGATTCCCTGCTAGCTGCTGATTTATGATAGCTAGAAATCCTCCACAGTTTTCAATGGGGGCACCAGGGGCTTCTGTCAGATGTCCCTCTGATAAGCATATAGCAGACTCTTGACGCTCTTCACTTCCTGCAAAAACTGTGGATGCCTAAGGCTAGGTCTACACTGCATCGGACAAAAAACGGGCAAAAGTTGACCATTTTTTTTCCGATGCATGACCGCAGTTTTTGTCACGTTTTGTACGAAAACTGCGCTCAGTTCTCATTTTTTTGTCGGCGCCAATATAATTGAACTGTATGAGAAGACACCGAAAAAACTAAAAGCGCCGGCATATTATACAACATATATATACAGGTCGTTTTTTCCATTGTCGTCTATGGGACTGTCTGAACGATCGTATTTAGATCTCCTTTTTAGGTAGGTATGCACATTAGATAGATAGCTGTATGTATATTAGATAGATAGCTCAATAAATTTCCCTCCTTAGGTAGTTCTACAAGCAGGGCCACCATCAGGAATTTCAGGGCCCCATACAGCCAAAGTGCCTGCCCCCCCCCCTCCTCCCCTCCTCAAAAAAAAACATCGGGTGAACGGGAAAAAACTCGCTTTTGGGTTTATTTTTCTTGAAACTTACTATTTGATATTAATGAGACATTGGGCGACTTGTATGGTTTTTGGAGATTAAACGCCAATTTTTGTGCACCTATAGTGTAGAATGCAACTGGTTTATGAACCCGTTCTACTGCCGGTCATAAACCATGCGCATTCTAGTGCTTAGACGACACTTCTGGCTCAGGTAAACCACTTTGAAAGTGCTGGACCTGTCCCAGCAGTAATGTGCCTGGATTTGCCGTACTGAAGCTATAAATGTGCAGCTTCGTACGGTTGTAGTGCGCGACCCCCCACACGCCCCCCAACTTAGGCGCATTACAAAGTGCACCTGACTACAGTGTAACAAGTGAATGGTGTGTTTCCCTCACTTGCTCCTGGGAGATGGGTGGCTGGGACGACCTCCAGGACATCTTGCTGCTAGCGTAGTTAACGTCTCTTCCAGGGACACCAACAGAGCCCCAGTGTCACCCGAGTGTGCCCGGACCAGGAACCAGCACAGGAAGAAGTGGTCGGCTTCCCCTTGTTTTTTCCTTTCGGCCCAGACGTCCATGATGACTTCTCCTGGCCCCGACTCGTCTCCGCAGAATTTACCACACACATCTTAGAATCCTCACTTTTCAGCAGCTAATTATAGGTATATAAGTCCCCTCAGTAAGTTAGACAGGTATATATAGGACCCCTCAGTTAGGAAGGTATATATATGGACCCCCTCAGTAAGGCAGGTATATATGTCCCCTCAAGCAGATATAGGTCCCCTCAGGCAGGTATATATGGTCCCCTAAGGCAGGTATATGTCCCCTCAGACAGATATATGTCCCCTAAGGCAGGTATACATGGTCCCCTCAGGCAGATATGTCCCCTCAGGCAGGTATATATGTCCCCTCAGGTAGGTATATGTCCCCTATGCCAGATATAGGTCCCCACAGGCAGTTATATGTCCCCTCAGGCAGGTATATGTCCCCTCAGGCAGATATATGTCCCCTATGGCAGGTATATGTCCCCTAAGGCAGGTATATGTCCTCTAAGGCAGACAGGTTTATTAATAATAATAATAATACTTACCTTACCTCCTTCCCGGCCGAATGTCTTCCTCTTCTGTCCCGACGCTGGAAGCGATGACTGGCGGGCCCCAATACGACGGTGAAACAATGGGGCCTGCTGCCAGCGCGCCCCCTGGTTTCATACTTTGGCCCGGGCCCCGTACGGCAGTACCCCCTGTACTGCCCTATCGGCGGCCCTGTCTATAAGTGCCCCTCCTTAGGTAGCTATATATAAGTGCCCCTCAGGTAGCTGTATATGTGTCTTTCATAGGTAGCTACATATAAGTGCCCCTCCTTAGCTAGCTGGACATAAGTGCCCCTCCCTAGGTAGCTGTAAATAAGTGCCCCTCCTCAGATAGCAGTATATAAGTACCCTCCATAGGTAGATGCATACAAATGTCTCCTTAGGGAGCTGTAAAAAGTGCCCCTTCTTTGGTAGTTGTATATAGGTCCCCTCCATAGGTAGCAGTATATAAGTTCCCTTCATAGGTAACTGTATATAGGTCCCCTCCACAAGTAACTGTGTATAAATCCTCTCCTTAGGTAGCTGTGTACAGGTCCCCTCCATAGGTAGCACTTTACACAGTTGAAATCAGAAATTTACACACACTATATAAAAAGACACATGCATGTTTTTCTCACTATCTGACATGAAATCAGAATAAACCTTACCATTTTAGGTCACTTAGGATTACCAAAATTATTTATATTTGCCAAATGCCAGAATAATGAGAGAGAGATTTTTTAAGGCATTTGTATTACTTTCTGCAAAGTCAAAGGTTTACATACAGTAGGATTACTATGCCTTTAACCCCTTCCCAACATGGAACATATGCATACGTCCTAGCGGGAAGAGACTTCCCGCAAATGGGACGTATGCATACGTCCTGCCGATCGTGCGGGCTTGCGGGCGAGCCGCGCACGATCGCGACATGGAACCAGCGGTAAATTACCGCTAGCCTCATGCCACATCACCCACGGGCGGAGTGAGCTCCGGCTGCGGGTGTTTAACTCCTTAACTACGACGATCAATTAAGATCGTCGGAGTTAAGTTGCAGGCAGGAAGAGGGAGCCCCTCCTGCCTGCTCCTCGGCGCGCTGCTGCATGAGAGTGCAGCAGTGATCGTTACCAGCCGGCTCCGGGAAGTGAAGATCACTTCCTGGAGCCGTCTGTGACGTCACGATGCCCACAATGCATTGTGTGCATCGTGACTGACAGTTGTCATGGCGACCAGTACACAGTAATAATACTGTGTACTGGCCTGCCTTCTAACAGCAATCTTCAGAAGATCTGAAAATTGCTGTTATAAATCCCCTATGAGGAAACGTAAAAAAAAAGTGTAAAAAAGTCAAAAAAAGTAAAACACAAACACAAAAAATAAAATAAAAACACGTACACCGCCCTTCTCCCCTTAATAGATGCCAAACACCCCAAAAAAGATCAAAAATAAATAAAGTACCCATATTTGGTATCTCCGCCTGCGTAAGGACCTGTCCTATAAATATGTCATATTAAAGAAACCGTACAGTGAACGCTGTTTAAAAAAATTTAAAAACTTCCGGTTCCAGCCCTCATGTGAGAGGGAGCGAGGTCCCAGCGCTCCTCCATCGCCACTAAATTATCTGCATACTAACCAGCTATAAGCCACTGAAAAGCATCCAGGAGCTTGAGAGTGTGATCTGAGGTCCTACAAATCATCTGCAGAGTGGTGTAGGCCGCCCTGTCAGCCGGGAAGCCTGTGAACACAGAGACACTCGGCCCCTCCAGTTCACCTCATGGTGAACCACGGGAGCATGAAAAATCACCCGGACTGCCGAAATCAGCATAAAGTAAGCAGTTGAGAGGGGGGAGAGGAGAGGAGAGAGAAGGAGAGAAAAAGCTTATGTTAAAAGCATAACCCTGCAAGTCCAGTGGAGAGAGAGAGAAGGAGGGGGCAGATGTGGGAAGGCACAAAAGAAAGCCAAAGCCAGCTACAGGAACAGTATTTGCCCTAATCTACACTAATTAGTGTGTAAAGTGACATCTTCAGATAAGACTGCAATAAAGGAGTGAGGGGAGGAGGAGGAGGAGGAGCTGACAAAGGGCAGAAGAGAGGAGAAAAGTCAGACACCTGGGGCATAACAGGAACTTTTCCATAGGAGCTTGTTTAACTCAGCCAGCTCCTCTTTCAGTGAGTCTCAAGAGTAATATCTCTGGTCAGAAAGCAGCTATACCATCATTCTTTAACACAAGCAGTAGTGTGCAAGACATAAAGCAGCAACTACATAAGCTTTGTGGTCTAATAAGAAGCTGACTCTAAAGCAAAAAACAGATTGAAATAGTTTTCCTCCCAGTGACTTCTTCCTAAAGCCTAGGGAGAAAGAAAGTGTGTATATGGCGCCGATTACTAGAAAGGACAAAATGGCGTCGGGGAAAGCAGAGTCTGAATACGAGGAAATGGGTACCTCAGAGGACGAAGGTCAAGCGCGGGAGAGTGAAGCCCCTCAGATAAAAATTGATTACAAAAAACTAGCCAATGCAGTGGCCAAGAAAATGCTACCAATGCTACAAGAAACGCTATCAAAACAACTATTAGCCACAATGCAAGACTTGCAGGCAGAGGTTGGCAAACAAGGTGAACAGCAGGAGGAATTAGAGCAAAGATTATCCATAACAGAGGACGAAATATCCGACCTCCATACTCGCATAAATGATCTCACTGAAACCAATAAGAAAATCATGAATAAGCTTGAAGATCTAGAGAACCGCTCACGTAGAAATACTCTACGGATGATAGGGCTACCGGAGAAAATTCCAGCCGGACTCCTTAAACAAATATGTGAAAAAGATTTGCCAGAAGCACTAAATATAGACACAGTCTGCAAAGTAGAGAGAGCCCACAGAGTAGGCCCAGAAAGAACGTCAAGCCAAAACGGAGCTGGGGGACGCTCAAATTATCCAAGGCAAGTCATAGCCAAATTTTTGGACTATACTGACAAGGAAAACATTTTAAAAAGCTTCAAACGGCGCCAAAAGCCACTAAAGTATGAGGGATTCAACATACTCATCTTAATGACTATTCGGTGGAAGTACGAGAAAAAGGCGTTCCTTTAGCAAGATATGTTCTGCACTCTACGTTAAAAAGATCAAGTTCCAGCTGTTGTATCCAGCTACTCTGAGGGTGTCACTACCGGACGGCAAAGTGGACTCCTTCACCACCATTAAACAAGCTGAAGATGAACTTCATTATATACTATCGGAGTTACCAATAGAGGAGGAAACGGCAACATCCCCTAATCGTTCCTTGGGTCTGCTACAAGGGGCCAGACCCAAGGAACAGAGATTTCCACAAACTCCTCGAGAAGGCCGAAATAAAACGTGAAGGCGTCTACTCATCCTATGTCTTACAAAGGACATACAGATAAGCAGTTACCCGGACTCTTTGAAATCATATTGCTTTTCTCCGTCTTCCCCTTTTCTATTCCTTTTTTTTTTTTTTTTCTTGCTTTCTGTGTCTCTCTTTTTTGAGGGGAAGGAGTCTCTCAAAATAATCTTACTTTTGTGTTAAGGGCATTACAGGTGGCACTAATAATTCTCCACTTAAGTGGCGATGGTAAGGGATA
Source organism: Phyllomedusa bahiana (assembly GCA_025379985.1). NCBI lineage: Eukaryota > Metazoa > Chordata > Amphibia > Anura > Hylidae > Phyllomedusa > Phyllomedusa bahiana. The sequence continues at coordinate 20,439 of JAODAL010034408.1, forward strand.
AGTCGCACATCAGAAAAAAGTGAAGTCTATGAAAGAAATGGGATGGTGGTTAATGAAGGCAATGTTGTTCATAATGTTGATATTAATGTTAAAACTAATAGTTTATGTTCAAGCATTTACTAAGTTTATGCCAGGAGATGATTGTAACTCACAACTCAGCTATGGAGGTGGGGAGGGAGGCAAAGGTTATGGTTCTCAGTCTGCAAGCATCACATTATTGATATCTTATACTATTAAAACATGAAATTTATTTCATGGAATGTAAAAGGTCTAATGTCCCCACAGAAAAGATCATTAATCATTAATCATTAAGACATCTGGGTAAGATGAAACCTGATGTGGTTTTGCTTCAAGAGACGCACCTGTCCAATAGTGACTTCTTCAGAATGAGAAAATATTGGGTGGGGGAGGTCCTGGGGTCACCGGCCAAAAATAAGAAAAATGGAGTATTGATTCTATTAAAAAAAGTCCTTAACATACAACATATTATCTACGGAAACAGATGATGACGGCAGATGGATTAAAGTTCATTTAGAGTGCCCAGCAGGCAATCAAATGAAATATATAATGTATATGGTCCAAACAAGGACGGAATAGAATTTTTTAGGAAGTTAGGGTCTCATATAATTACTAAAACCACCCATACGATAGTTGTGGGGCACGATATGAACGCAGTGATGGAACCAGAGGAGGATCGTAAACGAAACCCTTCAAGCTCTAAATTGGCGAATGATATGGGCTTTAAAAATTTTGTCGAAAACACAGGGCTTAGTGATGTATGGAGATTATCGCATCCGCATAGTAGCGAGTTTACTTTTTTTTCAAATGTACATCAATCCTGGTCAAGAATAGATAATTTCCTGGTCTCCAATAACTTGATAGATAGAGCTATAGAAGTAGACATCAAGGACATCATTATATCTGACCATGCTCCTATAGTGCTTGATTTAGCCGACACATTCCCCAGGGGCCAAGATGTAATATGGCGATTTCCGGCAACATTAGCGGAGGATGACTCCTTTAAGGAGATGATCCAGGGAGGGCAGCTAGAATTTTATGTTGCCAACAAAGAGCACAGTAATAATCCCCGGTTGCTATGGGAGACGGCCAAGGCGGTGCTTAGGGGAAGGATCATTAGTCACATTTCCCATTACAAAAAGTTAGTTAAAAAGAAATATTTGGAATTTAGTAGACTACTAAGAGAGACGTACTCCACCTTTGTAAGAGATACGTCATTGATAAATAAGCAAAGATGGCAGGAAGCAAAAAAGATGTTTGAAATCTGGTTAGAAAGAAGGGATAAATTGTACAGAACAAAATTCGAGGCAGAGTTATTTCGATTTGGTAACAAATCAGGCAAATTATTGGCTAGATTGGCAAAGGCCCGGGAGGGACACAGGGGAATTGTATCACTGAGAAGGGGGGACGGGAGTTTGGCCACTGATCCGAAAGAAGTCAACACCCTTTTTAGGGGATATTACAGAAATCTGTACCAGGATTCTGAAGGGGATACGACACAACTAGGTAAAGCCTTTTTAGAACAATGCAAGATACCTAAAATATCAGATGAGCAACGACAAAAATTGAATGCCCCAGTGACCCCAGAGGAAGTACAAGAGACAATAAAAACAATGGGTTCGGGAAAAGCGCCGGGTCCAGATGGATATACGGCAGAATTTTATAAAATCCTACAGTCCCAGATATCACCAATCTTAGCTGATTATTTTTCGACTTTATTAAAGGGAGCGGGTATCCCAGATGAGGCAAATTTGGCCTTCATAAAAGTACTACCGAAACCGGGAAGGGATCTCACTAGGGTGGAATCATACAGACCAATATCACTTATCAATCAAGATATCAAGCTCATATCTAAATTAATGGCCAATAGATTGGCAGGAATACTCCCAGAATTAATAGGCAGGGCACAGGTGGGATTTGTAAAGGGTAGGGCGGCAGTAATTAATATCAGAAAGGTTTTAGGAGCACTGGATGTACATGCACTGGGAGGGGAGCCAACGGTAGCCAGGGCGCTAGTGTCATTAGACACTGAAAAAGCTTTTGATAGTGTCCGTTGGCCCTGGCTATCGTTGGTTCTAGACAAATTTGGAATCAGAGGGGAAATGCGTAATTATATTTCGGTTTTATATGAAAATCCGAGGGCAGCAGTGTATACCCCAGGTTTTCGATCAGATACCTTTAGTTTACACAAGGGGACGAGGCAAGGCTGTCCACTCTCGCCTATGCTTTTCAACCTCACGTTGAGCCATTATTGCGAGTATTGGAAGATTCCCAAATATTTGACGGCATCAGAATAGGAGAAACTTGAGATAAAATTAACTGCTTTCACCGATGAAGTGCTTTTGTTTATGGGTAAACCAAATACGCAATTACCTAAAGTTCTGGAGTTGCTGACGCAATTTGGTACATTTTCTGGGTATCACATCAATCGTGAGAAGTGTGAATTGTTATGGATAGGGGAAAGGGCTCCAAAAGAAGTGGGGGTGATTAGAGCAGCAGGGATGAAAATAGCAAAAGATTATATTAAATATTTAGGAATTAAAATAGGACACTTGTCTTCCTCGCTCTATAAATTAAATTATCCTCCCATCTTTGAAAAAATTCAAAGAGAACTTCAAGGTTGGCAGGGCCTTCCTCTATCCCTCATGGGGCGTATACATCTTGTTAAGATGATTTCTTTCGCACGATTGCTATACCCACTGCAAACAATTCCAATTTTATTGCGTCATGTGGACGTCAAAATGTATAATAAAATGGTAAATAAGTTTATTTGGAACGGGAAGAAAGCAAGAATAGCTCTCTCAAAGTTACAAGCACAAAAATCGGAGGTGGGCCTAAATCTACCAAACTTAAGGAGCTATAATATCGCATGTTTAACTAGGCACATCATAGATTGGATTCATCAGACAAACTTTTATTCGGATTGTGCTTTAGAAGAAAATTTAGCAGGGGAAAAGCTGACCAGCATTTTTCACTTACAATTAGCAAATACTCCACCGATAGTAAAACATTCAGTGCTATTAAGGGATACAGTGGCAGCCTGGAAGGAGCTAAGAAAGAGATATGGGCTACCGTTTAGGATCTCCAAGTATCTACCCATATGGGATCATAAAGAATTCCTGGTAGGCAGAGACCATAAATGGTTTAAAACGTGGAGAGACAAGGGAATAACTTCAGTAAATCAGCTCTTCCACTTAACTGATAATAGATGGAAAAGATTTGAGGAGGTCAGAGAGGAATTCGGGATACCAGGTTCCCAGATTTTACAATACTTGCAGATCAGATCTTTCTGCACTTCTAGGCTACAGGAGGTACATAAAGAAAGGAGTAGGAATGTCTTTGATGGGTTGATAGGTACAATTTCGAGACGAAAAACTATTACTGAAATTTATGCAAACAGAGATAAATACATAATCTACAATTCAGAAGATGGTTTCAGGAAATGGAACAAATGGTTGGGTATTGACTATGCAGATGAGGTAATTATTTCAGGCTGGAATGCAATTCGAAAGCACATTATAAATGAAAAATGGCGTGAAACTTATTTTAAAATAGCACATGGTGCAATATATGCTTTTGATATCCCACCATCACCAAATTTCCCTAATAGGTTAACTGCCTGCCCAAAATGTGGCGAGGAAAAAACAAATCTGTATCATGGGTTATGGACGTGCCAAGGGATACAAACATTTTGGAAAGAAATAGGGGACCTATTGACACAATTAGATAAGAAACCAATACGTATTTCCCCAATAATATTTTTATTGCATGGAAAATAAAAAGATGACGTTGCGGAGACAACACATCAATAAACTAGATTATCAGCACTTACACATATTATACTCTTGGTAGCAAAGAGATGCCTGCTGACTAAGTGGCTGGAACCTGAGGTGCCAGACCTTTAATATGGCAATAGGACAAACAAAAATATATGCATTGGCTGATCAAATATATACTGAACGTCATAAAGAGGTAATGGCGGGGAAGTTTTTTAAAAAATGGAAACCTTTTATCGAGAAATTCTACACACAATGCGAAATAAAGAAATTACTAGACATCTTCCAATTTACCAGTTTCTTCCTAAGGGAAACTCAGAAGGGATCTTTGGGCAGGTTATAGCCCTCCAGTGGCACAGGGTAAAGGGCACATAACCTTAATTCTTATAACATTTGATCACGCCTTTATGCTCACCTTCACGAGTTGTGATAAACACTACGTAGCAGAAATAGAGAGACCTGGCTTTGTGTGTTTTTTTTTGGTTTGTTTTTGTTGATATACATGGTTAGGTATATGTTTCTCTTTTGTAATGTGTCCCTCAGTAGGGTAATGACATATTAAACAGAGAAGCCTAATTATGCCGAGAAACAAAATCCTAGACCAGGGTCAGGGATGGCAGTTTTTACCATTGATGTAACACTATGGGACTCGGTATTCTACCTTTATTAGGTCATGCTTTTTGTTATTAACTTGCTTATAGCAATGGAAAATTTATGGTACTTGTTATTCTTCAAATTGTTTGAAACGCTGATTGTTATATGATTTTCATACAGTGCCTAATAAAATATATTTAAAAAAAAAAAAAAATTTAAAAAAAACAATCAAAGAATTGCTTTTTTCGTTCATCCCGCAGCACATAAAATGGAATAAAAAGCGATCAAAAACTCATATAAATGCCAAATTTGTACCAATTAAAACATCAGTTGATCCCGCAAAAAAAAGTCCTTACACGTCTCTGTATACAGAAAAATAAAAAAGTTATGGCACTCAGAAGACAGCGACGCATAAAAATTGTTACACAATAAAAATACTTTTTTTTTTTAGTGCTTCAACATTAAAAAAAACTATATAAATTGGGTATCGCCTTAATCGTATCAACCCAAGAGTAAAGCTAACTTGTCATGGATACTGCACAGTGAGCGCTGTTAAAAATAAAAATAAAAAACGCTCCTAGGATTCCAGTATTTTTGTCACCTTGCCTTCCAAAAAACGGATTTAAAACTGATCAAAAAGTCTTGTCCCCAAAAAAATGATACCAATAAAAACGTCAACTCAGCGCTTTGTTACTCAGGACACTCCGAATACCCTGGGTCTTACACTGTCTCAGGTCTTACCAATCACAGAGAGGGTCCATCGTATGGGAGTCATTCCCACAGGCAACAACCCGCGCCCGCGCCCAACTATAGCGAAGTTTTTGCACTTTGTAGTAAAGGAGCATTTCCGTAGACAACAATCTCTTGAAGTCAAAGGCCACAAAATTCTCATCTTTCAGGACTTCTCCGCCACGGTCGCAGCAAAGCGGAGATTATTCTCGCCTATCTGTAAACACCTACTTGACAACCAGATCAGGTTCCAGCTCTTGTATCCTGCAAAACTGAAAGTGTCGCATGAAGGCCGAACAACTTACTACACTGACCCAGCCCAAGCTGAAGCACGATTCCGTCGAGACCACCAAGAACCAGACGGGTGACCGAACACACCCCTAAGAAGTCACAAGAATGACTCGCTGAACACACCTAGATTTGTAATGCCTCAGTGTTTCCAATGTTAAATGTTAGAAACTAGAATGTTAAACTGCCTTTTCCATGTTATGATACTAGTGGAAATGTTGTCCTGTTTCTCACCCCTCTCCCTTTCGTTTCAGTATGTCTTCCCCCCCCCTCCGTCCCGAGGACACGCGGACCACCCCGTTCTATCCATTCACCGGATTGGCCTGCTCGCTGGGACAGGCTACCTGGAATTCCTGGAAAAAACTCCCTTTGCCACAAATCGCCGAGAAGTGGGGTAGGATGATTAACACACACGACACCAACACCGCTGACGTCACCGTACGGGACACAATACATATGCTGTCCTGGAACGTCGCAGGCCTGAATGACCCCATAAAACGTAAGACAGTAACCACACATTTAAAAAGACTACATCCAGACATTACATTTCTACAGGAGACCCATTGGCTGGAGGGGGATGGTGGTACACTGCGGGCCCCTTGGATAGCGCAATGCATTACAGCTAACAACACAGCCAAAACCAGAGGAGTTGCCATACTCTTCAGCACCACCCTGAAGTTCCAGATACTTGAGGAAAATGCTGATCCAGAGGGCAGGTATTTATACCTATTGATTCAAATCAACTCCGCCAAATATAGTCTCCTGAATATCTACGCACCAAATGCCCCCAACACAAATTTCTTCTCTAAACTCCTACAATTCCTATCAACTAGAGACCTCTCCAACCTCATAATAGCAGGGGACTTCAATGCCGTGCTCTCCCCGGACCTGGACAGGTCGTCGCCTTCCACTCACGATGCTCGAACAGCCCAGAGTATCCTCCATCTCATGCAACACTTGAACATGTGTGACCCCTGGAGGGTTCAACACACATCAGAAAAAGACTTTACTCACCTTTCCGCGGTCCACCGCACTAGCTCACGCATAGATTACTTCCTGATCTCTGATTCCCTAATGTCTCAGATAAAAAACACAAAAATTGAAGAGATCATGATTTCAGACCATGCGCCTATTAGTCTGCGCCTCAACCTAGCCTTCCCAGTGACCGCACATAGAATATGGCGATTTCCTGCTTACTTAGCACAATCGGACGACTTTAAATCATACCTCGTAACACATTGGAATAATTTCCTGGATGACCACCGCGAGCCCCAAGTAGATACGCCGTTGCTGTGGCAGACTTCAAAGGCAGTAATGAGGGGCCATGTCATCGCCTATGTAGCGCTACAACGCAGGCACCACAAACAAACATACACTAAACTCCATCATGACCTAATGACTGCCCACCGGCAACTTCTGGCTTCTCCCGATGAGACACACCGACAGGCTTATCTAGCGGCCAAGAGACTCCTAGACGCCACACACTAGCTCATGCTAAGTGGCAGTCCGAACTGACGAGAAATAACTTCTTTAGGTGGGGAGGAAGATCTGGAAAGCTACTAGCCCGTTTAACTAAGCCACACACCGCCAAGAAATTTATAATTAAAATCCGGCATCCAGCCACAGGCCAATTATTAACAAGTAGCAAAGAAATACTAGAGGCTTTTACCCACTTCTATAAAACCCTATATAAGGAATGCCCATATGACTCCCAGGCAACGTGGAACCTCTTAAATGCAACACCACTACCCAAACTATCATCTGACCAACAAACACAGCTAGCAGCCCCTATATCCCTCCAGGAGGTGGAGAGAGCTATCTCCACTCAAAAAAACAATAAATCCCCAGGCCCCGACGGATTCTCAGGTGAATATTACAAACTCCTCAAAATAGACATAACCCCAACTCTAACAAAACTCCTTAACGATATTTACCAGAACCAGATTGCTATCGCGAACTTTCAGGAAGCACGCACCATCATAATACCTAAACCAGGAAGAAATCTAGAGGAGATGGGCTCCTACCGCCCAATCTCGCTATTAAATACAGACTACAAAATCCTAGCTTCCATCCTGGCGACGACACTCTAAAATTATCTGCCGGAACTGCTGACTCCGTCCCAACTAGGCTTCGTAAGGGGCCGACACTCAACAAAAGGCATTAGAACCGCAGTAGCAGCCACGGTAGCATCTCACATCAACAAATACCCCACTACAATGCTTCTTAGCTTAGATGCTGAGAAAGCATTTGACTCAATCTCTTGGCAATTTCTCAATACTTCCCTGCGGGCGCGTAATTTTGGAGCTACCTTCCTAGAGTTTCTACAACTCATCCAGTCACATACAACTACATTCCTAACAATCAATGGCAGTAACTCGCTCCCAATTCCCCTAGCACGAGGGGCAAGACAGGGATGCCCACTCTCGCCCCTACTGTTTGATCTGGCCCTGGATCCCTTTCTGAGATATATTCAGGCCTGGGACGGGTTTCAGGGCATCAAAGTGGGTAGTGCGGAGATCAGAGTCTCGGCCTTTGCCGATGACCTGCTAATATTTATATCAAGACCACAGGAGTGCCTGCAGAGTCTGCTGAGAGAAATCGAAACTAAAGGGGGGTTGCTGGGATTCAAAGTGAACCTGGATAAATCCGAGGCCTTGCTATTGACAGGCCCTAATCGCCCACTCTGGATAAATAGCTATCCACTACGCTGGCAGTCCCAATCTCTCTCATACCTAGGAGTTCAAATCACCAGGGACCCCACTAAGCTATACTCAACAAACCTTAATATTTTTATGACAGCCCTGAACACCAGTCTGAATACATGGTCAGGATTCACCCTCTCATTTATCGGCAGGGCGAATCTCATTAAGCTCATCCTTTTCCCCAAACTATTATACTTATTTCGGACCCTACCCCTGGCCCTCCGACCAAAAGACGAGAAACTCATTAATAAGTCATTCAAGACTTTCATTTGGCAGGGCAAAAGAGCGAGGATTCCCTTCCATGTTCTTCAACAACCAAAATCCAACGGGGGCATCAACTTCCCAAATATTAAGTCATACAATATAGCAGCCAACCTGTGCATAATAAAAGACTGGTTCACCGGGACCCAAGCGTTCTCGTCCACACAACTTGAAGCAAGCTCCTGTCCAGGTATTCTCTTAACCAACCTTCTACACCTCCCATTCGGCGACCTCCCTGCAGAAGTAAAAATCAACTCTCTACTCCTAACACCCTGGAAGGCATGGCGACTGACGCGTCGTAAATTCTCGTTGTCAGAGGAGGCCTCACTGGGCTTGTCATTTTTGGGCAATCCCGCCTTTCAGACGGGCAAACCTCATCCTATCTTTCGGCAGTGGTACTCTTGCGGTTTGCGAACGGTAGGCGATCTGATAGACCCCCAGAGGAGAGCACCCCTCACATTTAATCAAGCCTGCCTCAAATACAACTTTATTGCATCCCACATCTTCCATTATCTACAGCTCCAGAACTACGTGGCTGGGGTGACTAGAAGATTTGGGGACAGAGGGTGGAACGATACTATGCTGGAGAGACTGAAAGACACACAGACAACACGGGGTCAAGTATCAAACTTTTACAAATCCCTTAATGCACCACTCCAATACGAGTCTGGGGGAGGTGGCCTAGTGCGGTGGACAACGGACCTACCCCATATAACGATGGAGGAGATGCTGAAAGCCACATTAAAGGCATCCAAACACATTGCCAGTGTCTCCTACTGGGAGATGGCCTTAAAAACTCTACATCGGGGATACTCATCTCCCAGCCGCAACTATATCATGGGGGGCTGCGCGTCGCCATCATGCTCTAGGTGCAGGGTGGACATGGCAAACCTATACCACTGCTTCTGGGCCTGCCCGGTCAGCCAAACATTTTGGAAACTGATCCAAAGGTTTCTAACCACCCATACCACACTCTCCGCACCACTTACTCCAGAATGGGCCCTCTTTGGCATATTACGAGACACTGAACAACGACTCCCAAGCCACACTAAACAACTAATTTTCTGCATATCAGCGGCAGCACGCAAAACTATTCTTCAAACATGGATAGGTCCTACCGTCCCCACACTACGTATTTTTTTTAGAAAAACTGACATACCTATTACACATGGATTGGGTGGAAGCCTCCCTCCAAAAAGAAAGCAGAGTGGAAAAATTTTTCCTAACATGGCAACCTATAATTGACATACTCCCAAACCACATACAAACGCGTATTAGGACATGCTTTTGCTCAACGACCTGGTATCTCAGACGAGCACTTGACGGTGTTGTCGAAGATCATCCTCAAGTCTGCTAATTCAACCTAACAAGGCGACTTTCAAGCCGCTACGTGGAGACGGAGGTGGTTTCCGCGTGTCTTCGACCCCACCCACCCCTTTTTTTTTCTCCAACCTCATACCCCTTACCCCCCCACCTGGGGTGTGTGTATGTCAATAGAAGCTTGTTACTAACGCTAAGACAAAACTCCAATTGCATAACCAAAACTAACTAGGCAAAGCCAAGTCTTGAGCTACTACCCAGCCCTCTCAGACCCATGAGCGACGGCCTCGGATCTCACCATGTGACGGACAACCTACGCCAGGAACCCTATCTTCTCCACCGGGACCCACTGCTCGAGATTTTATCTCAAGTAATAACAATGCATAGAGGCCAAGCTGGTCATACATAGATATCTGCTTACTGTACAACTCTTCATGATGTACAACAAATAGACTTTATAAATTGTACTTACATTTGCATCTGCATCCCCCCCCCATACGTACCCCCTTATCCCCCCACCCCACCCCCACATTCTCCCCCTCCTTTCCTCCCCCCCAGTTGAACAAATATGTTTGTTTAAAATTGAAAATTAATAAAAACAAGTTGGAAAAAAAAAAAACGTCAACTCATCCCGCAAAAAACAAGTCCATAATCGGCTCCGAATACAAAAAAATAAAAAAGCTATGGTTGTCAGAACAAGACAACATAAAAACGCAATTTTTTATAGACCTATTTCTATTGTGTAAAAGTAATAAAACATAAAAAAACTATATCAAATGTATATCATTGTAATTGTACTAACCTCCATAGTAAAGTTATCCTGTCATTTATCCCGTACGGCGAATACTGTAAAAATGAAGCCCAAAAAACAATGGCCAATACTTAAAAAAAGCTATGGAACACCTGTGCACCCAAAATGCACAATACACCCCGAGATGAGATCCCTGAGGGGTGTTAAATTCAAAATGGGGTGACTTTTGAAAGTTTTCACCTGTTCTGGTACTTCGGGGGCTTTGCAAATGCGACATGGCCCCACTGAAATCTGCGTTCCAAAAGCCAAATAGCGTTCCCTTCCTTGTACCCCCTGCCATGCACCCAAACAGCAGTTTACACCCAGATGTAGGGTATTGCCGAACTTGGAAGAAATTGCGTGACAAAATTTTGGGTGCTTTTTTTCCAGGATTCCTTGTAAAAATAAAACATTTTCATCTAAAATTGCAGTTTGTTGGAAAAAAATATTTTTTTAATTTTCACAGCTTAACACTAAAAAAAATTTGTGAAACACCTGTGGGGTCGATATACTCGCTGCACCTCTGGATATATTCCTTAAGGGGTGTAGTTTCCAATATGGGGTCTTTTTAGGGGTGTTTATTAAGTTTTAGCACCTGAAATGGCGCCTAAACAAAATCGTAATGAAAATGAGACCCCAGAGTCTGGTAGGTGATCCTCCTATTCTGAGGCTTGTGGTTGAGCAAAATCGCGCACTAGGCCCACATATGGGATATCTCTGAAAACGGCACAATCTCGGGAATCAATCTTAAGTTGCATTTCCCTGATCACATCTAGTGTGTTCTTGTGAATAATGGATAAAAATTGAAAATCTGCAAAAAAAAAGTGAAATTTTGACATTTCACCTCCACTTTGCTTTAATTCCTGTGAAACACCTATAGGGTTGAATACTTTAGGGGGTGTAGTTTCTTAGATGAAGTCATTTATGGGGGTATCTAACATACAGGCCAATCAAAATCAGGTTAGAACTGGACTGGTCCCTAAAAAAATGTATATTGCAAATTTTCTTGAAAATTACTACTAAATTTCTAAGCCCCCTAATGACGTAAATAAAAAAAAGACATTTAAAAAAAAGATGCCAACCTACAGTAGACATATGGTTGATGCTAGTTATAAGCTATTTTGAGTGGAATAACTATCTGTCTTACACACAGAAATTTTTGAAGTTTGAAAATGGTAAATTTTTCAAATTTTTCACGATTCTTTGATATTTTTCACAAATAAACAAAGACTTTTTGGACCAAAATTTCTTACTATCTTAAAGCACAATGTGTCACGAGAAAACAGTCTCTGAATCACATGGACAGGTAAAAGTGGGTCCGACGTTAAGGGGTTAAACAATTTGGGACAGCACATATGATGATTTCATGTCTTTGGAAGCGTCTGATAGGTTTATTGGCAACATCTTAGAGACACAGCTGTGGATGTTTTTTAATTCACACCAGAAACACACTGCTTCTGTGTGTCACATCATGGGAAAGTCAAGCCCGGTCTGGACCATGTTCAGCGCTCCAGACATTTTATCCAGGGCTCAAGCCCCAGATGAAATGGACTAACAATGCTCCTGGCTCCAAGTAAAGTGTGTGGTTGTTTCCTATACATTCAGAAAGTACGCAACATACCAGGGGCGTTGCTAGGGTCCTAAAACATCCGGGGCCGGGGCCCTCTGTGTTAAGTGTTGCTCAGTAGGGCTGGGTTCACACGGAATTTGTCGCGCCTCATTGTGAACTGCGGATGTGTTTTTGCAGAGAAAAAACTTCTGTTTCTGTCACTAATTTTCTGCACATTCCACATAGATCCCGTCCATCTCCTCAGCAGTCACTGCACAATGAAAATCAGCGATGACAAATTTGCTTTTTCAAAATCACTCACCTCCGTATGCAATACCCCTAAATAACAGTCACCAAAACATACACCTATACATGGAGCCAATATACCGGACCAATCACTTACTAAAAAAAAAAACTCTTACAAAGCCAAGACCCAAAACTATTACTACTTAAGAATCAAATAATCCTGCCAGACCCTGACCATACGCAACCCCCATCAGCTGTACACAGGCTCTGAAGACGTATATTACCCCATACAGTCACCATATAGTGGTAGATACTAGTTGTATGTAGACGCTCTGCAGAAATATAAGTGATTACACTGCAGCTACATTTAGTGACTAACAGGAGACGTCTTTTTTGATCAGCATTGTTCACTTTCCCTTTTTCTTCTCCATCCGGTTCACACCTTCATGCTGATTTCTCTCAGCCAACAATTGTCCCTGCAGATTTGGACACAAATAATTTAGAATCCTCACATTTCCAGTAACTCCTTACTTATAGGTATGTAAGTCCCAGTTAGGTAGGTGTATAGGTCCCCTCAATTAGGCAGGTATATATACTATATATAGGGTCACCCTCAGGCAGTTATGTAGATATAAGGTCACTGTCTGGCAGGTATATAGATAAAGGGTCACTGTCAGGCAGAATATATAGATACAGGGTCACTCTCAGGCAGGTATATAGATACAGGGTCACTGTCAGTCAGTATATATATATATAGAGTCACTCTCAGGTAGGTATATATAGAAATAGGGTCACTCTCAGGCAGGTATATATATATATATATATATATATATATATATATATATAGTGTCACGCTCAGGCAGGTATATATAGATATAGGGTCACTCTCAGGCAGGTATATAGATATAGGGTCACTCAGGCAGGTATATAGATATAGGGTCACTCAGGCAGGTATATTTAGATATAGGGTTACTCTCAGGCAGATATATATAGATATAGGGTTACTCTCAGGCAGGTATATAGATAGGGACACTGTCAGGCAGGTATATAGATAGGGGCACTGTCAGGCAGGTATATAGATAGGAGCAGTGTCAGGCAGGTATATAGGGGCAATGTCAGGAAGGTATATAGGGGCACTGTCAGGCAGGTAAACTCCGTTAAAAATAACAACATTAATACTCACCGTAGCGCCCCCGGCTGTGCGCGCTCCGTCCTCTTCAATCCGGCGTTCCTCCAGCAGCTCCACGGGCACACAGCCTATGACGACAGTGCACCTGAGGAGAGGCAGCGGCGTGATGAGGTAATTACATCGCGCCGCTGCCAGCTTAGCATCGCGGGGCCGCGGGATGCACATACAGCTGAAGAGACTGTCGGTGCTCCAGGCCCACGGCAGCGGCCTGGAGCCCGGGAGGTTCGGGGCACAGGGAGTTTTATTCGCTGCCGGAGCCCCAAATAAAACTGCCTAGCGACGCCCCTGCTCCTTACTGTGTACTTTCTGCATCTACAGGAAACAACCACACACTTTACCTGAAGCTCCTTCTCAGTGCTGTGTTCCCAATCAAGCTGACGCCCAGCAGGACCCTGCAACACCCTGCTGAAACTCCCAACTCTACCTTAACCGCTTGGGGTATGTTCATGTGGCATAATTGTGGGCCGCAATACGCCCTAAGTACGGCCAGCAATTACAGTAAAATCATAGCACATAGTGTATTCCCCAACACGTACTGTGTGCCTAGACATGTCACTTCTTCCGCGTACTTTTAAAACACCCATTGTATAGTGCCCCTCCCTACACACCAGGTAACAGTTGTTAACTACAGCCAGGGCCGTCTTAACAGCATTATGGGCCTCTGGGCAGAGCTGTGCGCTGGACACCCCAACCAAACAACCACTCAAAGGAACAAATATATACATTATTGATAACAAACTTATAACCTACAACACTGCCATGTAGAGATCACATAGTGGTCAGACACCAGCTCAGGTCACCACCACATGACAGTGACTACAGCACTGATGCAACACAGAAGAGAAATAACCAATAACAGAGGACTCACAGGAGACGTCCTATCTGATCAGTCATTCTCTAACTCGTTCTCTTTCCCTTTTCTTCTCCTTCCGGACCAGACTGCCATGATGACTTCTCCCAGCCGCAACTTGTCCCTGCAGAATGTAATGCATAAAGATCTTAGAATACTCACTTTATAGCACTTCACTACCAATTCCTATCTCTGTTATGGGTGCTCCCATTAAGTAAGTAGGTGGTAATGTTGCCCACCATTAAGTTGGTAGGTATATAGACCCCAGTAGGTAGGTATACAGCTCTTTGTAGGTAGATATACTGCTCCCTGTAAGTAGGTTTACAGCCCCCTGTTGGTAAAAATACTGCTACCTGTAGGTAGGTATACAGCTCCCTGTAGGTAGATATACTGCCCCCTGGATATTGATAGTGATTTGCCCCCTGTAGGTATTAGGCCCCTGTAGGTAATATGCCCCCTGTAGGTGATATTCCCCTGTAGGTTATAGCCCCCTGCAGGTTAAAAGCCCGTGTAGGTTATAGGCCCCCTATAGGTTATAGGACCCCTGTAGGTTATAAAATAAAAACGCGTACACCGCCCTTTTCCCCTTTACAAATGCCAATTGGGCCAAAAAAGATAAAAAAATAAATACACATATTTGATATCCTCGTGTGCGTAACAACCTGCCCTATAAAGATGTCATGTTAATTAACCCACACGGGGAACGCCATTAAAAAAAAAATCAAAGAATTGCGATTTTCGTTCATCCTGCAGCACATAAGATGGAATAAAAAGCGATCAAAAATTCATATAAACGCCAAAGTGGTACCAATTAAATCGTCTGTTCATTCCACAAAAAAAAGTCCCCACACTGCTCTGTATACAGAAGAATAAAAAAAAGTTATGGTTATCAGATGATAGAGATGCATAAATATTGTTTTACACAATAAAAACACTTTTTTTTAAAGCACTTCAACACAAAAAAACCTATATAAATTGGATATTGCTGTAATCGTTTCAACCCACAGAGTAAAACTAACTTGTAAAATATACTGCACGGTGAGTGCTGTTAAAAATAAAAATAAAAAACCTACTACGATTGCAGTATTTTCTTCACCCTGCCTTCCAAAAAACGGATTTAAAACTGATCAAAAAGCCTTGTCCTCCAAAAAATGACACCAATAAAAATGTCAACTCATCCCACAAAAAACAAGCCTTTACATATCTCCGTACACAGGAAAAAAAAAGTTATGGTTCTCAGACTATGGTAATGCAAAAACGTGTTTTTCTTTTTGAATAAGTGTTTTTATTGTGTAAAAGCAGTAAAACATAATATATACAAATTTGGTATCGCTATAAACGTATTGACCTGCGGAGTAAAGCTAGGATGTCATTTATACTGGACGATGACCGCTGTAAAAAATAAAAATAAAAAACACTACCAAGATTGCTGTATTTTGTTCAAAGCACCTCACAAAAACCATAATAAAAAGTGAACAAAGTGTCATATGCACCCCTTAATGGTACCAATAAAAACGTCAACTCATCCGGCAAAATCGGTCCATACTCAGCTCCGTCTACAGAAAAATAAAAAGCTATGGTTGTCAGAAAAGGACAACATAAAAACGTAATTTTTTATAGACATATTTCTATTGTGTAAAAGTGATAAAACATAAAAAATCTATATAAAATTTATATCATTGTAATTGTACCGACCCGAAAAACAATGACAGAACTGCATTTTTCCCCCAATTTTCATGGCCCAATGCTACAAAACAAACTATGGCACACCTGTAAGCCAAAATGCACAATACACCCCTAGATGAGATCCATGAGGGGTGTTGAATCCAAAATGGGTTGACTTCTGGAACCTGTTCTGGTACTTTGGGGGCTTTGCAAATGTGACATGGCACCCACCAAAACCGGCGTTCCAAAAACCAAAGCGCGCTTCTACCCTTGTACACACTTCCCTGTGCCCAAACAGCAGATTACACCCATAGATAGGGTCCTGCTCAACTTTGAAGAAATTGTGTAAAAAAATTTGAGGTGCTTTTTTTCCAGGCTTCTTTGTAAAAATTAAACATTTTCAATTAAAATTGCAGATGGTTGGAAAAAAAGGTCTTTATATACACAGCCTAACACTAAAAAAATTTGTAAAACACCTGTGGGGTTAATATACTCACTACATCCTTGAATATATTCCTTAAGGCATGTAGTTTCCAATATGGGGTATTTTTAGGGGTGTTTATTAAGTTTTAGCACCTTAGGGTGTACAAAAACCTGTAATGGCACCTAAATAAAACTGTAATGAAAATGAGACCCCAGAGTCCGGTAGGTGCTCCTCCAACTCTGAGGCTTGAGGTTGAGCCAAATAGCGCACTAGGGCCACATGTGGGATATCTCTGAAAACAGCAGAATCTGGGGAATCAATATTAAGTTGCATTTCCCTAGTCAAATATACTGTGTTCTTGTGAATAATGGCTAAAAATTGAAAATCTGCAAAAGTGAAATTTTGAAAATCATAAAAAAAAAAGACTAGAGACTTTGCTCTGGGAGCTAGTTTCCAGTGTGAGCGGCTGTCGGCCTAGGAGATACAGTGGTGCAGGAGGTGATGTCACCGCTTCCTGCGCTGCTTAAAAATGCAGTGGGTCCGGGCATACACTCTCATATACCACCCGGACGTGCCACTGGGGCCGAGTCCCGCCACTGGGCAGGGTAGACGGCTGCCTTGCATGGACTCCTGTGCTCGTGGGGCGCAAGGGCAACTGGCTACTCTGCCCAATGGAAAAGACGGCCCTGACTACATCTGGGACTTGCTGCTGTTCACACGGCTTATTCAAGCCATAATTGCGGGCCGGATTTCGCCCGCAGTGACAGCTTGAATAAGGGGCGGGACGGGGGCTGGGCGGGGGCGCTGCCCGCCAGCCCCATAGACAATGCATTACGTGCCGTAAATAATGTGCATGTCACTTTCTCCCCCCGTGGCGGATTCGCCGAGCGGGGAGGAGCGACGGAATCCACAGTTCTCTATGAGAACTGTGGATTACCGTAGTTACTGGAACGGATTGGAGCCATACTGCAGCGCAAATACGGCGCGCAGTACGGCTCCAATCCGCGCCCAAATAAGCCGTGTGAACATGGCCTTAAGATGCTGTAGCACACACAGATGTGGCATCTGAAGAATTAATGAACTATGCTGTGCACTGTAAGGCTGTGTTCACACGGCTTATTCAAGACGGAATTGCGAGCCGAATTGCGCTCCTTCTCTTACTGGGCTGCGGCCCGTTTATTCTCTTCTCTTTGCCCTAAACTTGTGACTATTTGAAAAAGGTCTCTCGATCGAAACGTCATATATGTAAAGTCACCTATATCTGTTACACATGCGGAGCCTGTGGATTGAAATAAAATAATTTTGTAATGCATCAATTTGAGTGCGGTCAATTTTGACTTTGGTTATACATGTGGTGAAATCCCACCTATAGACCGGCACCATATAATCACAATAAGCAAGCTGAGAGTGCCCTCCCTTCTCTTCATTTGACTTTTGACGTCAGGCGGTACAGGTCGTCAGAAATCGGGGTTCGTGGCTCCCGGCGCGGCAGCAGCGCAGAGAACAGAGCTGTACGGCTGTACTGCAAGCGCCAGGAAGCAGGGGAAACCTACGCTCCCCGGCGCTTAACCCTTTGATTACAATCTACGGTCTCACCAGGCCTATTTTGATTCCATACCATACATCTGTAGGGTGCTGTAGAACATTGTGCCATGCTTAAATATGCAGATGGAGCTTGGTTTGGTCTTCATACAATGCTGTGTTTTAGTATGACACGCACGTGACTGCCGCCACTCTTAGAATCGCTTCACTCTAAAATTCCCTGGGCACTTAAGAGGGCAAAACTGACCAAAAAACTGAAGTGGGAATGCCAAGCTGGCACCAGCTGGAAAGAAACGAGCTGAGGGCTAAGATACTACAATAGCATCAAAGAACACAGTAGTAGATTACTGGAGCCGCCACAGATTGCAGCACAGTATGGGACGATGGCAATAGCCATGCCAGGGAGCGGAATCTAAGTAGGTCCCAGTTTTCACCATAGCCCGCCACAAAGCGGGATGGACTTGCTGTGGCGGGAGTCTACCAGGTCGTTACCCCTGACGTGACTTGCTTGTGGTGGCAGCTGAGGTGTACCAAGGTACAAAATCGTAGCGCAAACTCGGAGTCGGGGACAAGCGTAAGGTCAGGACAACCGGCAAGGATCGGGGTCAAGGGACGGAGGCAAGAGGTACGGTACACGGATATGACAGACGAGACTCAAGGAGGAGGCGGAGGCGGTTTTTCCTGTCTGTAATTTGGACATACAATTCACATTCTTCATACTGAAGAAGCTCATCCAAAGCCAGTTTTGCAGCATTTGCTTGTGCTTCTCTAATGGCACCGAATGCAACATAAGCACCTAAAACATTCCTTGTAGTTAGGGTCTGTAGTTAGGGTTAGGGTCCATATGCTGCATTTCAACAAATTGGTGTCACGCAGAAACTGGATTCAAACTACCACATATATACTTCATAATAAACTGCGTTGGAACTTTTTTAGGTATTAATGATGAAGCTGATGGAGTAAATTTTCCCTTGGCCAAAACGTTCAAACATAGCAATTAAAATACTGAGGTTTTCTCTATAGACTTGATTTTGTCCTCCCTCTCAGCACGGAAAAAGGCTCCCATTTTGGCCCGGTGCGGGGGGCCCAAAGAGGGTGGGAGACCCAGAAATCATCCCCCTGATGGGGGGAAAATCGGCTGTCACTAGCCAGGGAATCAGCATGCTGCGGGCCTGTGGCCCAAGGGCTTGACGGACGCCCTCCCCCTTCCACTGATACTTTTCCCCGGGGCTTGGGGGGGCTTTTGGGGGGCAGTGGGGACAATACGAGGTGGAGGGCACGGCAACAGCCCCCAGAGCAGCATGAGGAAAGTGGGACAAAAATCTGGGGGGTGGCAAAAAAAAAGGGTAGGCCATAAAAGTGCACAAAAGACAAGGTGGAGTGACGGCATCAACACAGCACAGCATGAAAGGCAAGAGTGGCACATGCATGTGTGGGGGTGCGGTCAACCAGCAGCACATGAGGCAGAGAGTGGCACAATGACGGTGTGGAGGTGGAAAAAACAAGTAGGCCACCGGTTCCCAAAAATGACAGGGTGGAGGGCACGGCAGCGCCACAGCAGCAGCGGGTAGACAGTGGCAAATTGAAGATGTGGAGGTGCCCGCAGCAGCAACAACACAGCAGAGCATGGGGTAAAGTGGCACAGAGAGTGGGGTAGGTGGCAATACCACCCCCTGGAAAGTGGGGGTAGGAAAAAGGAAAACGGGCACTATTGGGCATCAGGGGGGTGGGGCTCAAATAGTGGTGAGGCGGGAGTTTAATCCACCATTTCTTAAAGATTTGAGGAGGCTCTACTGATGTAATCTGCGCCTAAGCATTTGTGTGGAAAATCCTGGCCTCCACGCCTGATTATCTTGAAAAAGGTCAGTCTTCCCATTTCCGGGGGAAAAGGGGGTTCCCTTTGGGGGTATCGTTGCTCCCGGCCGCACTGAACACCCACTCTGATGTCCACTATGGCCGGGCAGGCATTTTCTCCACTGCAAACTGGGGAAGTTGGGGGCCAAATCCGTTTGGCTGCCCATAGCCAAGGATTTTTTAAACGGGGGGGGTGGAAAGGTGCGGGCCCAAATAGGCCACCACCTTTAGTTAGGGTCTGCCCGGTCCTGCGCTGCGGGGGGTGCCCCCTCACTAGGCGGGTAAAGGGAAGCTGCTCATCAGGGCTCCAAACTTATTGCTGTGATGGAGCTGGTACTGCTCCTACCCCCCCCCCCTTTCCCCACAGCACCGGGGGCAGGGTACGTGACCCCTGGGGAAACCCCCCCGAAACCCCCTGTCGAGGAGGGGACCATGCTGCAAGGAAAGCTAATGCTGGGATTTTTCTTATATTTGATTTGTCCTCCCCTCAGCACGGGGAAAAAGGCTCCCTTTTTTGGACCGGTAGCGAGTTTCCAAGAGGGGGGGGGGCCCAAAAAGCACCCCCTCTGCCGATGGTGACTATTCAGCTGTCATAGCGGCAATCAGCAGCTGGGGCCATGTGGAAAAGTGTTCTGGGGACTTCCTGCCCATCTCCACTGTAAAGCAAGGGTGCTTGGGGGTCATCTGCGTCGTCTTCCCTCTCCACTCCCTCCCCCTGCTCCTGCTCCTCTGCCCTGCCCTGGGTAGAAAAACCCATTTTACCAAAAATGCTTGTGCTCCAATGTTTTCCCTCCCCCCTCCTCTTTTCTCCCCCCGGACTCATGTCCGCAAATGTATCACCCCCGTTCCCCCCCTGCCCAACAGATTTTTCAGCATCGTTCCGGGCATGAAGCTGGAATGACGTTTTTCACCCCATATCCTGGCAGACAAAAACTGGCCTCCTCAAATGGCCTCAGCAAATGGGGGTTCACGCATACTGCCACTGGCTGACACAAAGTTACACAGGGGAGTACTCCGTCCCCGGGATCATCAAAAAATCGTTAACCCCCTTTCTCTGATTACTCGGTCCAACATGGCAGCGGGAATTCCAAGGGTAAAAACGATATCAGCGTGTTTTGGGGGGGGCCGTTCTGCACTGCTACTGAGGAGGGTGTTTTGGCTTTGTAGGAAATGGATGAAGTGCATGCAAGTTTCCTGCCCATTCTCAGAATTTTCTGAAGATCGGTGGAAGACTTCGGAACCTTTTCACAACCGTTTGAACACGTGACCAGCAGGGGCCATGGACCTCCCCCCCTGGTGCACCCGGGGCCCTGTTCCCCCATTTTTCCGCCCATGGTTCCTTTGCGTTGGGCCGGGGGAAAAGCCAACATCGATTTTTTTGCTGCATGACGCGGAGCGTTCCTCCCCTGTGTGACTTCTTACCGAGGAAACCCAGGTGTAAACTGCGTGAACCGCTGGCCCCCCAAAATGTGGTATGATGGGACACTTGTGGAGGTAGATGGTTTGGTGGTGGGGGAGGGGGGAGGGGGCGGACATTGGTGCAGGAGCCGCATTTGACAACATGGGGGAAAAGCGCCTTTCCCTGCCCAAAGTTGTTGGTGAGGCTGGGCAGGGAAACACATTCACCCCCGTGGGGCCCTAAAAGGGCTATACTGGGCCCCGACCGGTTACAGTTCCCCAAAGTCCGCGCTGGGGTGACCTTGGAACAAAAAGAAAATCAAGGGGGCCCACCTTTTGTTCTACATATTTGTAAGGGGTGGTACTGGGCCCTTTTTGGAAAAGAAAAAATTTCGCTTGGGAAACCCTTACCCGGGTCGGGAAAGCCCCAGTTCTCTGAACGGTGCAGGTCACCTTTTGGGGAAAAGGGAGGGGTAAGTAACCCAAAAACTTGGCAGGGGCACGGTCACTTCTCCACCTTTTTTATGGTTGGGCTATATTTTACTCTTTGCCATTGCCTCGTTGAAAAACTGCTGGCCAGAGTAGCGAGGAGCAAGCAAAAAAAAAAAAAAAAAAAAAAAAAAGGAGGGGGGTGATGGCAAAGAGAAACACTCCCTTTTGCAAGATGGTGGACCTTGAAATTTGGGTGAATGGATGCGTGCCACTGGCGCTGCTGCTGCTGCCATTGCTGTGGCGCAGGTGGCCACCACCTGGGCCCCGTTTCTCCCAGGCCAAACCCGGGTGGGGGCGCTGATGTGTTGATGCAGGGGCCGTGGGCCATTTAGTCCCCGGCCACGCTTCACTTTTGCCACAGTTCACATATACCCATATCGGCCCCGGTGTCCCCAGCAAAAAAAAAAATGCCACACCCCAAGGGGCGATTTTACTGCCAACGCTCCCCCTCTGATGACTACACCGCCCTCCGCCCCGTGCCCCTGTGCCGCTACTTTCTTGGCCTGCGAAGCGGATTTCTACCCCGTGGCCCTTTGGCCCCGACCTCCCCTGCTGCCCCTGCTGTCTACGGCCACACTACCCACTTGCTGGCTGCACCGCTCCTACGCCAACTGACACCCTCTTTTCCTGACGATGATGAAGCCCTGCTTCACCCGGCTCCCAATTCGGTCGGGGTACATCATATCGATTTTGTTTTATCTTCATGCGTCCCCCAAGGTCTTGATGCAGGGTGGACCCCTCACAACATGACCTCCCCCTCCAATTCCCATCCTACTTTGCCGCCTCTGCAAAAAGCGGGGATTCGGGCCCCATTTTTTTCGCTGCCAAGTAGTGCTGACGCCCCCAAATTGTTCATCCTCGCGCATTGGCGCTGGCCCAGAACAAGAAATTCTGGTGAGGGGAACCGGGCGGGAAGGGGGGTTAGGACAGTGAGACCTTACTTTCCGGGCCATGCCAAATAAAGGGTTTTTGTCTGAGTTCCCCCCCGACTCTTGGCTGGGGTTTCGATGTCACCTGGGGGAAGTGGAGACCTGTCAACCCAAACAAAAAACCCTTGGGGGCTGGTCAACACACGGCCCCGATGAAACCGGCAGTTCTGACCTATCGATGCCCCTGCTGCGATGTCCCCTTATGTGCTGCGACCTGTGCCTCTCCAGGAAAGTTTTTTTTCCATGCCACTCACAGTGAAGAGCCTGCCACCTCTCTGTTGACATATGTTTGTTCAAAAAATTTTCAGACTCTTTTTAAAGAAATATCTGAAATGTAAATACACACCCTTATTTGACTCCAAATGAACCCACTAACAGGTTGGGTAACCCTTTGGGTATAAATTGTGCTACGAAATCACCAGAAAAAAAATGGGATGTACGTGTTAAATGCCGTTCTTTTAATGACTACAAAAGCAGAAACCCTTAATTTAAACCCTTTGGATATAAATTAGCTACAGAATCACCAGGAAAAAATTTTGCCTTTGCAGTTAAAAACACCATTTTTTTTATGACTAAAGAGCACAAACCGCTTAATTAAAACCCTTTGGGTAAAATTCGCAAAAGAAAGCAGCAAAAAATTAACTGGTAGGGGCATATTAAAACGCCATTTCTTTTACTGAATACAAAAGCAAAAACAGGTTAAAAACCCTTGGGTATAATTTGCCAAAAGAAATGAGCAGCAAAAAAATTAACTGGGTTTTGGGTTTTGTTTTAAAACGCTGTTTCTTTTAGCGACTACAAAAGCGAAACATGCTTAATTAACTTTGGGTTTAAAATTAGGTACAAAGGGAACAAAAGGGAAAAATTTGTCTTTGGCTTGAAAAACACCATTTCTTTTACTGACTACAAAAGCCAAACACGCTTAATTAATTTGGGTTAAATTCGCAAAAGAAATACAGCAAAAAAATTAACTGGTAGTGGCGATTAAAACCTGTTTTTTTTTACTGAAAACAAAAACAAAAAAGGCTGAGACGATTTCAATGTCTCCAGAAATGACCAATGGCATTAAAAGTATATGCAGCAGAATTGGACCCCATTGGGCTTCAATTACAATACCCCACAAATCAAAATTAGAAAGGAAGAGGGCAGTCTCTGATAAAGCTTGACACCCCCAAAAAATCGCTCTTAAAAACTAAATTTTTTTTTGGGGGTAGAACCAGCTATGGAGTGTGG